>PVKH010034885.1:0-11803 GCA_004027955.1 Chaetophractus vellerosus | reverse complement strand
AAATACCACTGATTGTACACTTTGGATGGACTGTATGCTTTATTAATATGTATCAATAAAGTTGATTTGTTTTTTTAAAAAAATGTTCAAGGCACAATTTTTATTGATTAACAAATGTAATAATACTTTTATAAAGATGTCTAAGCTATTTCTTGGACATTGAGGGTTTTTTTTTTTTTAAGGTAAAATCTTGTAATATAGTAGATGGCTTTAGCAGCTGTAAAAGAATGGAGGTATTGTTAAACAGGAAACAGAAGTGTCGCAGAAGTCAAACCTTTTAGAGTCCCATCATTTAAAAAAACAGGGTAACAATGAATCATCTGAAAAACTGGGCTGAATGGGAACTATAAAAGCCACAGCTATCTCCTACTTATTGGTAAGTAATGATTTAGGACCACATGGACCGAGTTTTAAAACTATGAGGGTCTAACACTGATTCACACAAGGAGTGCCTAATGGAAGTAGCCTTTCATATCAAATAAAATTTCAGAGAGAAAATGATTCATCTAACTATAACGAAAAACCTTTGCTATGAAATTCTCCATTCTTTAAATTTGCATTTTAGTAGGACTTTTATTCCCTTCCCCTACCGTTATGGAAAGAATGCAGCATCACACCAATACTAAAAAGGATCAACATAATAAAAGTATCGGTGAAAACTTTTCTTCCTAATTCAAAATGTATTAATAAGAGGGAATGACCAAATACTACCAGAGCGTAAAATATTTTAAAGGATATTTACTGTTTCAATGAAATTCCTAATGAGACATAGTAAATTTATTAAATATGTGGCAGTTTGAGATTATTTTCTGAATCCCAAAAAGAGAAAGATTATGCTTGTAAACTTATCTATCACTCCGGGTGTGATACTCTTTGATTGCATTAAATTAAGCCTTTGATTAAATTATGTGATAAGATTGCATGACTCAGGTTGAGGCCCCGTCCCCTTGATAGGTCTGATATAAAGGGATACTCACTTAGAACAGCTAATGGAAAATGCATGCCAGGCTTTGAAAAAAACAGTGTTTTGATAGGTGAAGGTAGGGGTGGGATCTTCTGAAGGAAATGAACAATAAGAAAAGCACAAAGGAAAGCGATTGCGAACAGTAGCCCTGTAGGTTGGCTGGTAGGGGGATAAGGAGAAGTGGGACATACAGAAGGGCAATATGTAGGCTGGGGTCCCATTTAGGATACCACAAATACCATCCTGAAAAGGTCTGAAGTAAAACAGGAGGCTCTAGGGAGAATTCAAAACTTGAAGGGAGCTGGAGAGGGACACAGATACAGTGGTGCTTTACCAGTTAGGAAGTTACTGCAACAGTGTGGAAGTGAGTGGGAAATGAGGTCTGAACTAGGCTAGGAGGAGGAGGCATTTTGGAAGAACAGTTGATAGAGCTTTGGTCATTAAATGAGTGCCTAAAGATAAGTTAGAAAGAGCAGCAGTGTTTGCTGACAAAAGGAGCGACCAGGAATCTGATACATGGGCTCCAGTCTGCTCTTCCCCTTAACAGGATCCATAACCTTAGGATCTTTGCTTTCTCATCTACAAAGTAAGGCTGTTGGACACCAAGATCTCTCAAGTCCCTTCTAACACTACAGTATTGCCTCTCATACTCCAAAGTTTTAAGCTTTGTTGGCTAAGGAAACAGGAGACAGACAGATGCCTCCAAAATGACTTTAAATGGACTGTAGATTATTAATTTGTTTTAACTATTTTCTGGATTGCAAAAGAGTTTCAGTGGAAATGACCTCGAGCAAGTTACTCAAGGTTCCTAAATCTCAGTATTTAATCTGTTAAAGAGAGGCACTAATGAGTAGGACTGCAAAATAATAAATACAAAGAGCTGGGCATCATGTTTTCCCAGCAGTAGATATTCAATGAATGGTAGTTTATATACACATGGCTCTACCTTATTTTCAGGTTTTCTCTTCTCACGTCCCCTGACAGCTGCTGTCAGGTGACACATTTTATGTATTAAAAAAAAAAAAAAAAAAAAGAGGGGAAAAAGTTTTAGTAGTATAATCTGTGGTAGCCACAAACTTCAATAATACTGGACATTCTAGTAAAAATTATAGGAATCAGGGAAGCGGATGTGGCTCAAGTGACTGAGCTCCTGCCTATCACGTGGGAGGTCCTGGTTCGGTTCCCAGTGCCTCCTGGAGAGGATGAGCAAGACAGAGAGCTGGCGTGAAGGGCAAGCACAGTGAGCTGACACAACAAGATGATGCAACAAGGAGACACAAAGAGGAAAGACACTGAGAGACACAACAAAGCAGGGAGGTGAGGTGGCTCAAGTGATTGAGCGCCTCTCTCCCACACGGGAGGTCCCAAGTTTGGTTCCCAGTACCTCCTAAAGAGAAGATGAGCTGACACAGATAGCACACAGCAAATGGACATGGAGAGCAGACAGCAAGCACAAATGACAGGGGTGGTGGTGGTAAATAAATAAAATAAACCTTAAAAAAACACAAAAATTATAGGAATCACAAAACTGCTGGCCAACCCAAACAAATGTTTAAAAAATTTCCATCTGAAATTTCTCATATCTTCACTTGACTCTCTCAAGTGAAGTATCTTACTGTGACTATCTCACAGGCAACTCACAAACTTGTTCCATGATCTATCTCACAGTTCAGTGCCCTATTCCCAAAGTCAGTTCTTCCCTTGGGTTCTCTGTCTTAGTGAATAATGGCACTATACATCCATCTGGTGTGTCAGAAAATATGGATCACTCTTGGCACCTCCCTTCTTGTCACAAGCTAGTAGCCAATCCTTTCCTGTTTATTTGCTCTTCTAAATCTCTCTTCAATCTGTTTCTCTTCATTACACCCCTTGTCCAGGCTACCATCACCTTTCACCTGAACAACTACAACAGCCTAATTCATCTTCCTCCCACCTCTCTTTCCATTCCCCCACCATTCTCCAGAGGAGCCAGAAGCAACATTTAAAAAAACCAGACAAACAAAACGATCACCTTCTGTTGAAAACCTTCAGTGATTTTCTATTGCTTTCAGGATAAAGTAAAACATCCTTCCATGAATTTCAAGGTCCCACATGAACTGGGTCATTTCATGCCACTTTACCTTCCTCATGCTCTAAGCTACTTGCTCTCCCCACTCAGAGCCTTCTCAAATATGATTCCCTTGGCCTGGACCGCTCAGCCTCCCACCCACCTAATTATTCTTTTCATCTAGTTAATTACTATTCATTCTTCAGAACTCAGATCCAACATCACTACCTCCAGGAGAGCAGCACTATCCGATCCCAGACTAGATTAGGTACTTCGCTCAGACATTCTCAGAGCACCACGTGCTTCTCTCCTTTGAAGCATTCATTACATTCAAATTAAATAATGTCTGTTTCACCTACCAGACTATGAACTAGTCAAGAGCAAAGGTCAGGGACCATATCTATCTTGTTAGCTGATGTTTTCCATACACACAGTGTGTTGTGCATATCATAGGTTGAGCAAGCATTTATAACTACATTAACAAACTAACCATCTGTCCACCTATAGATCCATAAAACCTCTTTTAGGTGGAACTAACTCCTGACACACAAATAGGGTAGGTCTCATCATCTCACCTTTCCTTTTAATGCTTTTCCAACTTTTATTCTGTTTATCTTTTCTTTTTGATGAACATATGCCTTAAAGAGAAATGCCTGTATTGGAATTGTGAAAAGCTCAAAAGAGACCAAGATAAGGCAGGGGGGTTAAGGGGGTGAACTATAAAGCTGCACAGCGGTACACAGTAAAGAGAGAAATTTCTTTTAAACTGACCTTAAAGTTTAGGATACCTGGTCTTGTGTACACAACCTAAACAGTAACTTATGCATACTCAAGTTAGAGAACCAGTGAGCTAAAGTATGGAAATGAATAAAACAATATGCAGATCTGTGTGCATACAAACCATTCTGCTTTTAGATGCTATCAAATTCCCAGATGAAAAGGAGATGCAATAGTGTTCTAAAGTGGCCTGCTTGCCTGTGGGGTTTATTTCATTTTGTACTATTATTAAAACCTTTAAGCTTAATATATGCTCATAGATCTGTTCAACTACTGTAATTCTACAAGTTCCTATGTGGGGGACGTTCCTAGCATAGGGCATAGCACACAGTAGGTATTGGATTTAAATCCACACTGTGCTAGATCAGAACCGCGATCATGCTATTCATTGGGAAGCTGTGGAGAGGAGCATTAGCCAAGTGCTTCCTGTCTTTCCAAGCGCGTATTTCTTACTGTGGCCCCACTAAAGGGCCCCCACTCTCATGGCCTTGGAACCCTCCCATTTTACATGAGGTTAGGCTCCACTGGTCTGTGGGTATGTTAAAAAAAAACAACAGCAACAAAACACAAATAATATTCCTCTGTTATAGTGGGACTTTTTGTGAGAAACCAAGACAACTGAAAACTGAAGAGAACAGGCAATGTTTGGATTCCTGGTCAGGAGTCAGGGGCGCACTGCAGCATTCGGCCAGGGGGGCATCAGGAGCTGGGGAGCAGTAGGA
Organism: Chaetophractus vellerosus; assembly: GCA_004027955.1. Lineage (NCBI taxonomy): Eukaryota > Metazoa > Chordata > Mammalia > Cingulata > Chlamyphoridae > Chaetophractus > Chaetophractus vellerosus. Next base: position 7,293 of record PVKH010034885.1, on the reverse strand, counting down.
GGGAGGGCTGCTCCCCTTCGCTTCTCTTGCCACTTCAAGTGGGTAGTCGATGCCAGCATGACCAAGAGCAAAAACTGGGAAAATGCAAAACTTCCACACAGAATGCCCTGATGAATTTAAAGGTAAAAGCATATAAGCTACTAAACAAAATAAGGGGCTGGAAATTGATTTCCCTGGTGGGGCTAAACCATTTATGAACTTCTAATAAAGCCTTCACAATTGTAACTATCAGAGACAGAGATCTCATCTTCAGGGAACCCCAATACTGTAATAGTTGATTTTGAAGGCTCTCTGAGCACTGCGACTATTTTGCAGGTGTTAACGTATAAACCTCTTTCCCTGTGACAGTGTCATTTTCTAAGCCATACCATTTTTGTCATCAAAAGCCAAGTACAAATGGTGTAAGCACAAGAACAGCTCTCTTTACAGAGGATCAGCAGAAGATTCAAATAGCACTGAGGGTCTCAAATACTTTAAGGATGTAACAGATCTCCAACAGATCTCCATGTAAGAGGAACTTATAAAAGACTACTATTCTCCCATGTCCTTAAAAAGAGGGTACACAAAATAAATTATTGTTTTTCATTTAAATACAATCCAACCAAATAAGATGCACAAAAAGCCAGGAAACAAAACTACAACAAAATTTTACCCGAGAACACCCTCTACCCTACCTAAAGAATTCACATGTGCTAAAACGAAGTTGTTAAAGGAGTGTACTAACCTGGAAGTAAAATAACTGCTTTTGTTAGAAACAATATTTTAAGAATATTGGGATATCCTAGGGGTACTCAGCCTTGACCTATTATGGTATTCTACAGAGCTGTGTTTTGTCTCTCAACTACGCAAAATAATATTTCTCACATTGGATATGTTATAGCTTAAAGAAGACCTAAAATAAAAGTTTTCCTTTAAAAACTTCCCCAACGAATAAAGAATACATGCCTTTTTAGGGAGTGTAAATCAGATCAACCACTTTGGACAACAGTTTGGCAGTATCTACAAAACTAAACAGGCACCTACCCTATGACACAGCAATTCTCCTAAGTATACACCCAAGAAAAATGCGTGCCTTAACTCACAAAAAGACATGTATAAGAGTGTTTGTAACAGCTTTATTCATAATGGCCCCAAACTACCAACAATTCAAATATCCAACAACAGGAAACTCAATAGACAAATTGTGGTATATTAATACAATGGAATGCCATAAAATAAAACACACACACACACACAAAAACTATACATACAACAACACAGATGAATCTCAGAGTGAAAGAAGGCTGAGACAGGAACAGATAAAACTAATCTATGGTAACAAAAGTCAAACAGTGGTTAACTCTTAGGGAGAGGATGTGAGACCATGGAATGAGAAGAGGCCCAAGGGAGGCTCTGGAGTAATGAAAACGTTTTTTATCTTGATTTGGGTGGTGGTTACAGGGATATGAACATATGTGCAAATGCACTGAGCTGTATACTTAAGATCTGTGAACTCTAGAATAAGTACATTATACCTCAAGAAAAAAATTAGTATGGGCCTTTTCCTAAAAGCAAAGGGGGAATGGATGTGGCTCAAGCTATTGAGCACCCGCCTCCCACATGGCAGGTCCCAGGTTCAGTTCCCGTTGCCTCCTGGAAAACAACAACAAAACAAAACAAACAAAAAAGCAAGCAAAACAAACAAAAATATCCAACTCAAGAAAGCCAATGTAGCTCAGTGGTTGACTGCCGGCTTCTCACATATGAGGTCCCATGTTCAATCCCCAGCCCCTGGTACCTCAAAAAACAAAACAAACAAAACAAAAAAAAAGGAAGAAATAATGATGGTGGGGAAAATGATAGATTTGTCTACATGAAAAAGTAAAACCTCCATATGGAACATAAAAATCTTAGAGAAAATTAAAAGGCAAATGACCCAACAGGGGACATATTTACAATGTACATAATAAAGGATTGATAACCTAAATATACATCTCACAATCTAATAACATTTCACAAGAACAAATACACCTCAAACATAAAATTAAAAGGATGTCAACAGGCAATTCTCAAAAACAAAACAAAACAAAACAAAAAAACCTGATACACTGACTTGAACCCTGAACAGTAATCTTAAACTGAGTAAGTGTATTGAGAGATTGTGTTGCACAAGGTCCCAAATCACATTCAGACAGAAGTCTGCCAGTATCCTACGTGGAATCAGTCATTTCCCTAGTAACAAGTTGAGGAAATAAGATACTTAGATTTTCTTTTCTGACTCTCTCATAGTGACAGATGGTATTTTCTTAGTATAATTATGAGATTAAGGTAGGATTCATATCTTCCTCCATTGGCAGCAGCCAACCTTTGCCTGAGTCTAGGGGGATGGAAGCAGGTGGGAAGGTTTAAATAAAAAATTAGCACAGTAGAAATAGTAGGGAATTTCTTCAACCTGATAAAGAACATCTATGGGAAACCTACAGCTAAAATCATACTTAGGGAACCGGCTGTGGCTCAATTGGTTGGGCTCTGGTTCCCGGGGCCTCCTGGCGAAGACAAGTCGCTGCACAGTGAGCTGACACAGCAGGGGGAGATAAGCGGACACGGAAAAACGCAAAGCAAAAATGAACACAGCGAGCACAAGCAGCAAGGGGGGGATATATAAATAAATAAAAATAAATCTTAAAAAAAAAAATCATACTTAATGGCAAAGGACCAGCATACCCTTGAGAAAAAGGCAAGGGTGTCTATTCTTACCACTTCTCTTTTACTGGAAGGCCTAGCTAGTGAAACAAGGCAAGAAAAAGAAATAAAAGGGATGCAGATTAAAAAGGAAAAGTAAAACTTTTCCCACAGGGGACATGACTGTGCACACAGAAAGTTCTCTGGAATCTACAAAAATGCTACTAGAATGAATAAGCAAGTCTAACAAGTTCACAGAATACACAGGTCAATATATGAAAATAATTCTCTTTTTATATATCAGCAACAAACAATTGGAAAATCAATTTTTAAGAACCATTAAAACAACCCCAAAAACATTAAAAACATAAGGATAACAGAAAACTACAAACAGTGCTGAGAAAAATGTAAAAAGACCTAAATAAAGGGAGACAAACACCATGTTCATGGATTGGAAAAGGTGAACTTGTTAACATACCTATCAATTTTCCCCAATTTGATCTTATAGATTTAATATAATACTAACCAAAATTCAAGCCATCTTCTTTGTAGAAACTGAACAAGCTGTCACCAAAATTTATATGGCCATGCATAGGAAATGGCCAAAGCAATTTTAATAACAAAGCTGGAGAACTCACACTATCTAATTTCAAGATTTTCTATAAAACTATAGTAATCAAGACAATATGGTAGTCGTATAAGGGTAGATGTATAGATCAATGGAACAGCATAGAGTCCAGAAATAAATCCATATATATGGCCAACTGATTTTCAACAAATCTGCCAAAATAATTTAACAAGAAAGATAATCTTTTCAACAAGTGATGCTAGGGAAAAAAAAATATGGAAAAAAAAAATAACTTCAACCCTTACCTCACAATGTCCAAAATTCAACTCAAACTTTACCTAAATGTAAACACTAAAACTATACATCTTCTAGAAGAAAATCTTTGCAGTCTTGGGTTAGGCAAATATTTCTTAGACTTGACATACACACACACACAAAAAACACTATCATCAAGAATAAATTGATACTGTAGTCTCCAGCACACACACACACACACACACACACACACAAAACAAAAAAATAAAAACCTGCTTTTTTAAAGATACCATGAAGAACATGAAAAAGCTAGCTACAGACAAAAAATATTTTCAAAAGTTTTATCTGCCAAAGGGCTTGTAAAAAGAATACATATATAGAACTCTTACAATAATAATAAAAAGACCACATGTTGACGAAGATGTGAAGCAACTAGACTTCTGACACATAGTTGGTTGAAGTGTACAATCAATTCAGAAAACAGTTTGGCAATTTTCTTAAAAACTTAAACATACACATGAGTGAAGCACTTAGGCACTGAAGGACAAATATTACATGACCTCACTGATATGAATTGAGAAAATTGTGCAAAATCACAGAGCTAGCGACTGGAAGATAGGTTTACAGGAGCTAGAAAGGGAGAAGGTGGTTGTGTGCCAATGCCCATATGGGCAAAATCTATGATAAGGTGGAAGTGTGTAGTTGTTCAATGGAGGGGCATGACAGTGGTACAATGATATTATTGGGTTGCCGATTTGTCAGGAGGCTAGGGTGGGGAGGGTGGGTTGAATAGTCCATGGAACTGGGGGGAGGATTGTTAACACTGGGGATTTGCAGGTATTTGGTTGAAACTACAACGATGGGAATGTTCTTTTGGCAATATGGCAGGGGAGGGTTACTGGTTTAGGGTGTTGGCTGCACAGGGCATTTGGGACAGGGCGCACCTGGGCAGGCTTCTGGGGAGAGAGAGTTCATCTTGTCATAGTGTGTTGTATCAGTGGGTGGAGACCCACATAATGAGCGGGAAGGTGTTGGACTCTCAACCTGGGGAGTCCTGCTACGTTCTCAAATAGAGGGGCAAGAGTCTCTCAAGAGCACAGGCAGTGCCTTATAGTGTCAAGCCCTCAATGTTGTTGCAAATAACTATGAATCTTGTTCTTCAAGGAGTGAAGCCTGGTGGTTGCCATGGGCCCCGAGGGGAGGGAGGGAGGAATAGAATAGATGTAACATGTGGCATTTTGGGGGCAATGGAAGGGTTCTACGTGATCTTGCAATGGTAGATACAAACCATGTTAAATTTCATCAAAATTTATAAAAGTGTATGGTCCAAAATGTAAACCACAATGTAAACCATTGACGATGGTGATTAGCTATGTTTCAATATTAATACATCAATTGTAACAAATGTACCTCTACAAATAAAATATTATTAATAGGGGAAAGGGGAAAAGGGGCAGGATGTTGGGTATATGGGAATCCCCTATATTCTCTACGTGACTTTTCTGTAACATAAAACTTCTTTGGAGACAAAATGCAAAAAGTAAGACACTGGGGGAATAAATGGAAGAAAATGTCACTGTACATACAAGACAACAGATCTTACAATGATGAAAGACATGTCAAAATTTTTTTTCTTAATATTTTTTCACTTTTTATTATGCCAATTTTTTTATTTAAAAAAATTTTTGTATTTATTTCTTATTTTTAAAACTATCAATTTCATTTTCTTATTAATTGTATTTGGTTATTTTGTTGGCTTCATTTTTGAAGAAGCTTTGGATCACAGAAGGGTTACAACTATGACAGAGGAGGATCACTGGTGCAGGGTGTCAGTGATGGGGGATACATGGGAGAAAGTCTACCTGCGGCATACATATAAGGCATAAAAATGTGTTCAAGTGTTCATGGGGTATTGTCACGGTGGGTAGAAATTCACACAATAAAAGAAAGAATATTGAATTCCCATCCTGGGGATCTCTGCCACATTCTTTAATGGAACAGCAAGAATCTTCCAAGTACGGGGGCAATGACTAGTGAAAGAGAATGGCCAATTGATGGGCCCCTTGATATTGATGACTGTACTTATGAACCTTTACTTTTGAAACTGAAACTTACCTTAGTATTATAGGGTACCAAGAGTTACCTCCTGAGTGTCTCCTTGTTGCCCAAATGTGGCCTCTCTCTAAGCCAAACTCAGCATATAAATTCATTACCTTCCCTGCAGTGTGTGTGATGCATGACTCCCAGGGATAAGCCTCCCTGGTACTGAGAGATTACTACCAAGCACCAACTAGAAATGCAACTGGAAAAAGACCTTGACCAGAACGGGGAAAAGGTAAAGACAAATTAGTTTACATGGCTAAGAGACTTCAAAGTGAGTCAAGAGGTCATTCCAGAGGTTACACTTATACACGTCTCAGCAGAATCTCAAGGACTGCCAAAGTAAATACTACTTCAAATAGCAGGGCTCTTGAACGCTCTGGAGACATCCAGACACTACAGTCAGGGTGGATAGCTCAGAGTTTGCTGCGCTGCCAGTGGGCCCTACTTTGGAATTTATGTTCCCCAGTGTGACAGAGTTGGACTCAGTTGTGGTTTCCCTATACATGGCTCTTCTGACACTTCTATTTGAACCTATAATTAGTATTAGAGTTGATAGGTGTATGTCTAAAAGACTTAAATCTTTGGGCTGTCCATATACTAGCCGGGCCCTGAATCTCAATGGAATTGCAACACTTATTCTCCAGTTCACTGGACTCACCCAGGACAACTAACAAGGAGATGATGATGGACAACCACCATCCCAAAGAACTGAGAGTCTACAACTGCAAACAAGAGAATCCCATCCATCTGCCCTATGGGACTGAAGCCTTCTCTCAATTAGAGGTGGAGTGGGCATCACCATCCCAGAATTCTCAGGCCTGGGGAATGAACTATGGACCAAAGTAGACTTACTGGTATTCTACTATAGACTTATTGTGATTCTAGCAGTGTAAGAACTTATATTGAGGCAGAGGCAGTGGCCACTGGAGGTTCTGAGGGCAGGAAGAGGGAAAAACAAGTGTAATACGGGAAAATTTTCAGGACTTGGGAATTGTCCTGAATGACACTGCAATGACAGATACAGGCCATTATATATTTTGCCATAAGTGACAAAATTGTGTGGGAGAGAGTGTAAGCTACAATGTAAACTATAATCCATGCTTAGTGGCAATGCTCCAAAATGTGTTCATCAATTGAAATGAATATACCACACTAATGAAGGATGGTGTTAATGTGGGAAAATGTGGGAGGTGAAGGGAGCAGGGCATATGGGAATCTCCCTTTATTTTTTATGTAACATTTATGTAATCTTAGTATTTTTTTAAATAAAAAATATATTTTAAAAAAAACGTAAACATACACTTATGTATTACCCATTTATTCCTCTGCTAGGTATTTACTCCCCAAGAAATTAAAACAAATACCCTCAGGAAGATTTGTATAAGAATGCTTATACAGTTCCTTTATTTAGAACAGCCAAAAAAATGACAACCCAAATATCTACCTATATGGATAAATTGTGATATATTCATACCATTGAATAACACTCAACAATAAAAAAGGAACACACGGGGGCCGGCTCGATAGCCCAGTGGATAGGGCGCCGGCATACCACATGGGAGGCCCTGGGTTCGATTCCCGGGGACCTCTCCTAGCGGGCAGACCGCCTTGAGAATGGCAAGCCGCCATGGGCGGGCCGGAGCCGCCGTGGGCAGGGCAAGAAGCTGCCACGGACATGGCAAGAGCCGCCACGGGCAGGGCAGGTC
>PVKH010034884.1:0-11803 GCA_004027955.1 Chaetophractus vellerosus | reverse complement strand
TCTCTTGAAGTAGGATGCTGAGAGTGAGAGTGAAAGAACAGATGCTGGAAATTTTTGGAGGGAGGGAAAAAAAGTAAATTAATTGTCTAGAAGTATGAGAAGGTGAATAGATGGGGAATATTGTGTGATGCCTGGCAACACACTGAAAATCCACAGTCATGAATTTGAGTAAGAGCCATCAAATGGTTGCAGACATTTGTCCATTCACATGTAGCTGCAGAGGTAAAGGTACAGAGAAGGCAGAAAGCTGGTTTTAACCAAGGTTGTGGTTTTGGTAAGCAATCAATAGGGTGTGAAAGGAGGCAAAGAGGTTAAGACTATAGATAATGGAGTGATAGTGATGGTTGATTATGAAATTTAATCTGAAAGAGTGGATGAGGGACAAGAAAATATATGGTAGGACTGTGGAATAGACAACTCTGTTGCTGTTGAATGAACAGTTGGTATTAGAAAAGTGACTGTGTTAAATACACTCAGTTTTGTTACTTGATTATTTTGTGTAGATATGCTTTTATTTGCTTTCATGCACACAGAAAGAGAAAATAGAGAAGCTGAGATATTTTTCTGAACTTCCACAGCTGAAATTGATGAACACATTCTAATTCTCCTAAGAATTGTGTATTCATGTACCTGCCATTTTTAGCATAAGTGCTCAAGGAGGCAGGTTCAACCTTTCAGAGCCTCGGCATCGTCCTGACTGCAATGCCATAGCCAGGGAGCTTTTTCAGGACCACAATGACAGGGAATTTATGTTTCTAGCTGGGGGTCCACAGTGATCACTTTGTTCAAAGACTTCGCTTTACAGGCGAGGGATCTGGATCCTGGAGGGTGATGTGGTCATCCCTGGGTCCACAGGTAATGAGGTACAGTCCTTACTAGAAACCAAGTAGCTGCTTTAGCCATTATTTTCTGAGCTCCATGCTGCCACCTGTTTTACTATGGATTTATTGGACATGATAGACCCTCAAACTAATAAGGCTTCTTTTGTGATGCTCTTTGCATGACTGTCCATGATGTCTTCTTTAAAAGTAGAAGACCGACAGTTTGCTTTGAGGCACTTATTTTCCTTCTGCAAGCCATGTCTCTCTGATTCCATCAGCACAAGTGTTTTATTTATTGGAAGGACAAAGAGAGAATTCTGAAGTAGAAATTTAAAATGCCCATCTGGGAAAATTCAGATGAAAGCTTCATGATCCAGTTCTGTGACAGCTGAGCCAGCAGCAGGCTCCCTGTGTCTCCCAAGGTACGTGCTTCCACTGAAGAAAAGGGAACATCTAAAGTGCTTTAGGGCAAGCTGTCCAAAAGTGAACTTTTCCTTTTCCTGACAAAGAAAACAATAGGAGAACTTCAAGCCTCCCAGAAGTTAGTAAAGGGAGCCTGAGAACTTTTCGCAGACAGATGTGTGCAGCCACCTCTCATCCGTGTGCAGAGGACAACAGCCCTGACCCTGTGCTTGCTTTCTGGTGGTTTGCACACTGAGTACCACACTTCCTCAGAGCAATGCAGTCCATTTCTGTAGTACGCAGGCTGGCATCTCCTTACTTTCTTACAAAGATCTAGAGCAGCCTTTCTCTAGAACCTGAGCCCAGAAAGCGGTGAGAGTGACTATATCTGCTCATTAGAGAGCAACTGCTTGCTTGTCCAGTAGTTGCTGACCTTAGTTTAGTCCCAGAAGTGGCACAGTGATTCATGCATCTTTCTAAAGCTGATGAACTGTTTTGGCACAGTGTGATGGTTAATTTTACGTGTCAAATTGGCTTGGTTATGGTGTCCAGGTAAATATGTCAAATATCTTCATTTTCTTCCCTGTCTTATTCCTTTATTATATAACATGAGTTGTATTACGTTTACATCATAATCGTTAAGTTAGAGGATATCAAGACGAGTGAGCAGTATCCAAGGACTTTTCACCTTCCTCTGGGGACAAGGTTAGTGTATTTTCAGATGTGTGCAGGATAGTTGTACCATATCAGGCAGAAGTATGACTTTTTATGGTCTTTCTTTGCAGATTAAGTGTGGTTCAACGGGATGTATATGGATGGCAAGTTGATTAAGTGTGGTTTAAGGGAATGTGTATGGATGGCAAGTTGACAAGGAGTGGACCGTGATGGTTACTTTTAGGTTAGAACTTAGCTAGCTTATGGTGCCCAGTTGTTTGGTCAGACACTGGCCGAGTTGTAGCTTTAGCGGTATTTTGTAGATGTGATTAATGTCTACAATCAATTGACTTTGAGTAACCCTCATAATGGGGGTGTGTCTCATCCAAGTGGTTGCAGGTCTTATGAGCAAAAAAATGAGGGGTCCAAAGACCATGAAGACAAAGACAACAAAGGTGAAGTCCTGCCTCAGTTGTACAGCATCACTCTTACTAGAATTTCCAGCCTGCTGGTCTACCTTTGGATCTTGGACTAGCTAGCCTCCATGATCCCATGAGCCAATTCCTTAAAATAAATCACTTAATAAACATACACGTATATCCTGTTGGTTCTGTTTCTCTGGAGAATCCCACTTGCTATATACAGCAGGGATGATGTTTGCAAACTGGTAACATAAGCAATTGTTAGAGAAGTTTTCAATTTTGACATATTAGGAACAGATACATTAAGAGTTATCATTTTGACTGGAACATCTGTTGCCTCTTAAAGCTACAACTGATCATCATACTGGTAAAATTTTTCATGTGTTCTATGGGAAAAGCCAACCATTTCAATTCTACATGACTTCTGCCATTTTCTTCTTTCCCTTTCTCTCCCCTACTCCATCTCTTGGGAGAGTAAAATATGTATTTTAAAGACGAAAATTCAAATTTTAAAAATATTATTTCTGATTAAAACTTGTTTGTGATTTTTTGTGTTATTGTTAACTCCAGTCCATAAACAAAATCACCAATGAAAGTCTTAGAGTATGATAGAGGGACTTCTGTAGGTCCATGTTATATAAATACCACAAAAGGTCTGTACCTCTATTGGATTCTAACATTAAAAAGGAAAGGTTTTAGGAATAAAACCATGAAAATATATATGCTTAAAAGAACTCCATAAATAAAGGAAAGTTCATGCCAGTGGAATAAGACCTGCATTTGGAAAGTATTAAGTTATTTCGTATTCAGGGAAATCCAGTTTCCAGTGTAAGAGGTCATCTCTAATGACATGCTTTAGGAGCATCAATAGCTAGACTATTTCAGCTCAGAGCTTGGGGACATTTCATTAAAGAATCTGTAGTCAACCTACCTGTCCTGAAATCATTACTATGAATCTCATTCATTTTCTCAATGTCCCACTCTACACACTGAGTTTAGGACTGAGGCCAGTGAAAGTTAGGTGCCTACTTGCTGCTACATCTTTTAGAGTTGAAGAATTTTGCAAAAATCAAAGCCCAGACATGTTCTGCAGTTTAAAACATGCAAATAGAGTTCACCTCTAACCTTTGAGATCCATCCAAAATAGCTTGAGAAAGGGCTGTTTTAAAGGGTCGCATTTTAGACTGCGACAGTCTCCTTGCTTAACTGCCCCTTCCCTTCCCCTCCCTGACCTGGGGCACGATGGGGATTTGCCTCATTGTGACAGCACAATTACTGACCCTGGCTCCCGTGGCTATAGCTTTGAAGTGAGAGATACTAGGAAGAAAAATCAGGCCTGCGATTCTTTTAGAGAAAACATTTATGTATAGGTAATCAACTGTCTAATGACCTCCTTTAATTACTCAAAATTGCACATCACAAGCTAATGCAATTCAATTTTGCAGGTGAGTGATATAGCCATAGTCCAGTCTTTGTTATTTACAGTAGACAACCCGTGGCCCACATGCCACCATAAAACACTGATCTAGCTCTGCTCTCTTCTCTTATCTAATACATGTTAACACCATCCTTTATTTATTGCCATCCTTCCTTTGTATTTTTTAAACATTCTCCTTTCTCTTAGTTTTTTTTACTCTCAGTTCTTCTACATGATTCTGCCTTCTTCCTCGTGCATAAACCTTACATCTTCCAGAAGTATTTGAGAACAATATCTATTCCCAAGGGTGGTATCTTATAATACAGGGCGTTTCAGAACAGTGGTCCATATATTAATTTAGCTCTGGATTCCATGTTTTGCCAGTATCAGGACTACAATTTTGACAAGAAGAAGAGATGGCAAAGAAGTCAGTGACCATACTACGTACAAGGTAACTGCTAAGAGACTGCTTTCTCTGCACAGGGAGGGGCCAAAACTGTGAAGGCAAACTTTGAAAATGAGATGAAGAGCAGTGCATTCTAAAAGCTTGCTTTGCTTTCATGCCCCTTCCAGCTAAAATCCTTCAAAGATTCCCCATTTTCTTTTGAAGAAAGTTTTATAATTCCCTTTGTTTTGAAGGCCAACCTCAAATTGGCTTAAAGCATCTTTCCATTTAGATCTCCATTAGTTCCTGGCAGACCCCTAGACCACCATCATTATCCATTTTTTCCCTAAAGATGCTTCCATTTTTCATAATCATCCTGGGATCAGGCCCAGTGTGGCCATCCCACTCACGCTTTTATCCACAAAACCAGCTAAAGCCAGATCATATATCAAATCATCCATGGGGTCTCCTCTATTCTTTCTACTAAGGAATGACAAAGGAACAATTTACTTTTTAAAATACTTTTCCGCAGAGAATCTTTACCTTTCTATACATTTCTAAATAGTTTTTAAATAATGTCATGAATACTATTGTGTCTCCAGTAGCCTCTAAACTCCTTGAGAGAAGGAATTGTGCCTTGCCCTTTTTGCAAGTGCAGTAAAAGTTTAATGGTCCTTGTTTGAAGAATGGATTAATGTCATGCTGAAAGGTGTTTTAGGGAAAGGGGCTTTCGTTTAATGCCCATTAAGTCAGGTCATTCTTACCTCTTTTTCCAATTCCACAAAGTGACAGAATTCATTCTCTGACTGAGCTTATTCCGACTCTAGTCTGTCTACAAGAAGCCAGTTTTGAGTTAAGGGCTCGATAATTCACTGCTCTGGAGAACATGGGCAATCTTGTGAATAATCCTTAGCTTCGGTGGCTCTCAATAAAATGAGGAAATCATCAATACTTACATTGCCATGTGAGGACTAAATGACATGGGAAGCCCTCAGTTCATCACCTGGCCCTGTGCTCAATATGCATCACCTCTTTTGACTGCACTGAAAGAACAGATTGAGTGAAACAATGGGATTTACTTTATTTTTCCAAAGAACAAACTCTTTTTGTTGCTTAGCAACCAATAAACACAGTTCTTAGTCCTTCCCATTTTATTAAGGTTAAGAAATAACCAAACACATATAAGATTTTCTGTTTAAAAATGCATCTGAGGCAGGTTAGTACAGGGTAATGGAGGAGAAGCTGAGCCACAATATGGCCGACACACAACATGGTCGACAGACAACATGGGCGACAGACAACATGGCTGCAAGACCTCACTGGGACCTTGAGTTTAACCTTGAGGTCCCAGTTTCTCTTTCCAAGACCTCCCTTTGGCCTTGGATATTCTAAACCAGCCTTACCATTGGCCCCCACCACAGGTGGGGTGACCAATAACCACTGGGGCCCATCCCCTTATCATTATCAAGGGGGTGGAATAATTAACAGTTTAAAAGGTAATCATATGAGGCAGAGCTCGCTTTCTCTGCCTAGAGGGACCCACACCAAATCTTGGTGTGTCTTTCCATCTTTCTCTCCCATTTCTCAGCAAGCTCTGTTCTTTCCCCTATTTCATAATAAATAGTTTTTTACTGGTCTAACTAAACTGGTGTGTTCATAAATTGATTTATGCATCATAGCCAAGAATCTAGAGGAATCCATCACTTCCCCATCTTCACATCCATTATGCAGATTAAAATTAAGAATGCCAGGAAAGCTATAATACAGAGGCAGCAGAAGTCACACAATTAGAAGTGTATGTGTTAAATAATTATTTTGGTTTACAGAAGCTGTGCAAAATGATCAGAGAAATTTAATCTAAAACAATCTTACTGGCAGCAAATGAAAACCCAAATGAAGGAAATTTAGATACAGGGAAATAAATGCCTGTTCTAAAGAACTTTTTCCAGCATAACTTTAAACTACCATCTAGCATTTGCATCTTTATTTGTGACCAAAATTATTCATGCAGCTGGCCAATATCATGCCAGAATTTTAAGCTGCAAATTGGGATGCAGACTCAATAAGTCACTCAAAAAAGAAGTCAAGAGACCGGACCTCGTGTTGGTAATTATTCCTGATTCATCAGCAAGGGCAGGAGCTGATTTTATCATTTCATAACAAATCACTTCTGAACAGTTTCCTCCTGGGTGTTTAAGAACAGCTAAGACCCAAAGCTGTTAAACATGAAGAAGAGGCTGTCAGGCTGGCACTGGAGTCGTTTTTCAAAAACCAGGTCCCTGGTCATGTAGAAATAAAGGCTTAGCAAAAATGTGGAATGGAGATTGGAATTTAGATATGAAGCTTAGAGTTAGAACCATGTTTGTGAGCTAATTGCACACATTTAGCCAGTGATTAAGGGCATGGACTCAGGAGGCAGATGATCTGGGTTCAAATCCTGGGTCTGCTACCTATTAGCTGCGCCCACTTCTTGGTCCTATAGCCTTTCTGTGCTTCAGTGTTCTCATTTGTAAAGTCAGGATAATAACACTATTGATCTGAAGGGTGACTATGAGAATTTGAATTGGCTAATAGATATAAGGTGCTAAGAAAGAAGCACTCAGTGTGAAGTCATTGATATTATGATATGCACTTTTATTTTTGAAAAAGGACAACTTCCTTAGCCATTAACACAAAACCTGCCCTTATATTTTCAAATTCCTAAAATAGTGACTTTAAATTAAAATTGTGTAGAAGCATGGCTTACATTTTATTTGCTCTCTGACGGGTGTGTCTCCTTTGGGATTTTATATTTTCGTTCTTATTTTCTCCATAATCCAGCAGGATGTAATTTAATTGCAGAGTTTAGAGCACCAATTCTTCAAGGTGAGGACTTTCCTAAATTTTCACAGGAGTGAACCTCCAGAAGTTCTGTGGAAAGGATGCAAGCCATGGTCAGATGGATATACCATTGGTGGCTCTGCTTTCCTGAGCCTAGGAGAGGATGGGGTCTCCCACCAGATCTCCACACAGGATTTCTCCATTCGCCAGAGTTGCTGCCATAAATATTGCAAACTGGTTTTGGCTTAACAATGGGAATTTATTGTCTCACGGTTTTGAGGCTAGAAGAAGTTCAAATTCAAGATATCAACTAGGCTAGCTTTCTCCCCAAAGATTGCTATGTTCTGGCGCTGGCTGCCAGCCATCCTTGGGGTTCCTTGGCTTGTGCCTCTGGTTCTATCACATGGTGAGGTCCCCTCCTTGCTGGCTTCTGTGGCTTCCCAGTGCTCTTTATAAAGCCTCCAGTATTATGATTTGAAGACCACCCCTATTCAGTTGGCCATCCTTAAATAGGGCCTTCAAAGATCCAATTCACAGCTGAGTCCACACCCTGATTTGCCTTAGCAAATTCAAAGACACCATTTACAATGGGTTCATACCCACAGGAACCTGGATTAAGATTCACATGTCTTTCCCTGGAGATAAAATTCCACCTAGCAAACAGGGTTTACCTGCATTACCAGGGGTGGATCATGGGGAAACATCAAGGAAGTTTACTTCTCCATTTATTTGGAGAACATACATTTCATTGCTTTAAAGGGAGAATTTTAAATATTTTTTGGAAAGTTATGCTGAATGTCAAGACAGACTCAGGACAACAAACCATGCTTCTGTGATCTTGAAGTTGCACTCAGCAAGGGTTTCTACAGTTCTCATAACTGCTCAGTGAGAAATTAGGCCACACAAATTTTCATCCTCTCATACAGTTTTGGAAATTCCAATAACTATTGCACCAAGGACATCATCTGTTGTGTGGCTGGCTTCACGAGTGGAATCAGAGTCATGATTGCCTTTTGCTTATGGCAGGGGTTAATATAAGAATATAGAATTCACCTAAAAGTGATTAGAAGACTTGACATAAATCCAAGAAATTCCTCCAAAATCTTACCTGAAATTAAATTGAAAATGAATGGTTGGTAGGTGAAAATGATTTCCACTTCATATTACTGAGTGTTTTTTTCTAATAAAAGAAATCCATATTCTTTTATATAAAAATGTTCAATACATGGTTTGAGAAACTCTAAAGATGAAATTACTTATTAAAAACACATTACCAAGGTTTCCATATTGTGGAAAAGTTATTTATTGAGAATCAATTCATTATTTTATTGGTTGACACAGATTATGGTGGTGTGTAATTATATCTACATAAGCACAATAGAAGACAATTTTATAGTTTCTTTAATAGCATCTTCCCAGTGTTGCAAAGATCTGTGTTTTAACTTAATGGGACTTTAATTAAGTCACCAAGAACACTTCACAAAGAATCGCAGCAGGGGTTAGTATTGTAAAAGATTCTATGTTTTGTTTTTTAAACCTGGAGGAAAGTTATTAAAACACTATGGTTATCGTATAAGAGTTACCTGCCAAATCATATGGCAGCATCAGTGGTGATAACAATCCCACTGGGTGATGGACTGTGAAGTCACCCTAAGCGAAGGGTAGCTCAAGGACGAGTTGTACCCTAAGTAATACAAGACGCTCTTCTGAAGCCTTGATGCTTCTGTCCTAGAACCAGTTGAGTTCAGACTTCAGATGTGCAGAAGTTAACCATGATCTGTTCTAACTCCAAGCTCTATCTTCTTGAAGTCTCCTTTTCCTGAGACTAAGATCTTTGTGAGAAGAGCTGAAGTTTGAGGAGGAGACCATCTTTCCTCATATTCCAGTGAACAGTGTAATGATGGAGAACCTGAGATTTGTGGTTCTATAAACCCGAGTCTACTAGCTGTATCTTCTTGGGAAAGTTACTGAACATCTCTGAGCCTCAATTGCTTCATCTAAACAAATGAAGAATGAAAGTAGCTATGCCATAGGCTGTGATGGTTACATGATGCCATAAGATTCTTGACACATGTCTCTTGCAGCATCATAGCTATTGTTTTAACTATTATACATAAACAAGCAGAATGTAATGTAAATTAAATAAATATTGTCTTAGCTTGTGTAAGTGGTAGCTAGCAAAAATGCCCACCACAACCAGACCAACCTTATCTTGTCTGCTTAAATGAGGATCCCTGATAAAAGTTTAAAAATCTATCACAAATACATCCTTCTTCCACAACCTCACATGCAAATACTTATAGTTTTTTTATGTTTATACTAAAAAATTGGTATATTTGAGAGAAAAAAATAATACTCTTAGAACAAAATATTATATTTTTACTCTCAAATATTTAAATTAATAACTTTATGGGTCTTTTCACATAAGCAGAAATATCAATTCATTAAAATGTGTATGAATTCACTAAATATTCTTAATCATCATTAAGTCTTAAATGACCTGTGACATTAATATGATTACAAAGAAACAATGATAAATTACTTTGAGCTACCAACTATATACTTAAATAATTGGATATTGGTAAGCATTTTGATAGTTTAGGGGATATTAGCTATTCCATCTCTAAGATAATTGAAGTTATAAAATTTTACCCATAAGGATATATACAGAGAAAGAAAATGTAAGAAAGTGATTATTCACTTTAAAAAATCATACCAAGTAATGTAAATTGTGAACACCAAGTTGGTGCAAAATATGAATATCATTTAAAAGTAAACTGGCTTTGCCACTAAGCATGGACCACAGTTCACACTGTTGACCACACTCTCTCCCACATAGTTCTGCATGATATATGATGATATAAAATGGCCTATATCCTCCATTGCAACATCACCCAGGACAATTCCCAAGTCCCAAAAAAGCCCCCGTGTATCTACTGCAGGTGATGTGCCATACTGATGAAGAATGTATATGTTGGAGGTTGTGGGAGGTGTGGGAGGTGGGGCATATGGGTACCCCTAAAATTTTTGTGTAAAATTTATGTAATCGATGTATCCTAAAAAAAAAAAATTAATTAAAAATTAAAACAAAACAAAGCAAAAACAGTTGACAAAAAATAAATAAACTGGCAGTTAAAATAGGAAGCCCTTATCCTGTGATGCTATAATGTAAAATTCCATTACAGAAAATGGAGTATCTAGACTGTACACTCTGTGATGAATTCCAAAACTCTGTATAATGTAAGTATAGTGTGTTTTGCAGAAAGCTCTCAAATGTGGACTTCTGAAATAGCAAGATAAATGGATGCATATATAAATGTATATGCGTATGTGTGTATGTGTGAATCCATATGCATATCTATATCATATCCAAATTCACATCCATATCATATCCAAATTCATATCCATATCTATATCCATATCTCCATATCCATATACATATCTCCTTATAGTAACTGAATCCAAATCCATATACATATCTCTATATCCATATCCATACCCAAATTCATACCCACATCCATATCCATATCATATCCATTTCCATATCTCCATATCCATCTCCATATCTATATCCACATACATATCTCCATATCCACATCCATATCCTTATCTATTTCCATATCTCCATATCCATTTCTATATCTATATCCATTTACATATCTTCATATCTATATCCCTGTCCAAATCTACATCCACATCCATATCCATATCCAAGTCCATCTTTATCTCCAAATCTACATCCATTTCTCCATCTCCATAGCCATATCTGTATCCAAATCCATATACAAATCTCCATATCCATAACAAAATCCATATCCACATCCATGCCCACATCCATATGCAAATCAAAATCCATATCCAAATAAAATCCATATCCATATCCATATCTGTACCCAAATCCATATTCATATATTCTTTCAATATGGAGATACATCCTTACTACAATCATGGTAGTTAGATACTATTATTATTGTGCATGGCTTAGATATAAGGAAATTAAGGCTGAGTGATACTAAATAATCTGTCTACGTTTCAAGGCTGATTTGGTGGCAAAGCTGAGAACAGAGGGAGATGCCCAAACATTACCCCAGGCTTCCTCCTGGCAGAGAAGCTTGGCCATAAACTGATGGCTTTTCACAAGTGTGGTCAGACTAAATGTGGTGGACCTGGCATTTCTCATTCCTAAGATTAGCTACACTTTAGACATCCCTGATTAAAGAAGACCATCGATGCACCTGTGTGTCCAGCAAAGAAATCAAAGAACATTTTAATCTGCTTAGGAGAATAATCATTTTTACTATAAATGAACAAAAATCCAAATTTTAAACACAACCAATAGAATATACAGTCTTCTGAACCACTGCACTGCACAGATTACAATATAATTAACCCAGTAAGTTGAGGTTCAAAAAACTTTTATGTAATTTTTCTAATGATGGTTAATAACATCAAGGGGAAATAAGAATAATTTCCTTTAAATTATAAAGAAAATTTTCCTTTAAATTAAAAAAAATGTTTGGAAGAATTTCTTAGACATAGTTTTTAAAGAGACATAGAATTCAATTTTACATAAACTAACTTTAGTGCGTTATAATTTGTGAGCACATGTTGTTGTGAACAGTATTAGTTGATAAATACTAATGCAATGAGGCTGAAAGTGATTTTTAAAAACTCACTGCCTGTATTCTCCTCCAGGGCAGCAGTGCCTGCTTGACATGGTGTGAACTGGAGGAGAAAGCTCTTAACTGCTTTTCTACTCAATGCTAATGAGTCCCCAAGAGACCTAAGTGAGGCCCATTTCATTAGGGTGAATGAAAAATCCCTACATTATGTCCAAAATGTTCAAACTGTGGCTTTAAAAAAAAACCACAATTATCTAATC
>PVKH010034883.1:0-11805 GCA_004027955.1 Chaetophractus vellerosus | reverse complement strand
CCCTATCCACTGGGCTATCCAGCCGGCCCCTATTTATCTTTCTCTATTTCATTTATTTCCACTCTAAACTTCAATATTTCTTTCATTATGCTTTCTTTTAGGTTTAGTTAGAAATTTTTTCTAGTTTCTTAAGCTGAGGAGAGGTCGTTGATTTAAGATCTTTCTTCTTTTATAATATAAATGTTTGCAGTTATAAATTTCCTATTTTGTACTAATTTAGCTGCATCCCATATGTTCTGATATGTTGAGTCTTTGTTTGCATTCATCTCAAAGTATTTTCTCATATTCTTGTAATTTCTTTTTTAATCCCTTTGTTATTTTGGATCATGACCTTTAATTTCCACATATTTGTGAATTTACCAAATATCATTCTGTTATTGATTGCTAATTTCATTGCATAAAAGATAACTTTGTATGACTTCACTTATTTTAAATTTACCAAGCCTTTTTCAAGTTTGCTGGTTGTTAAAGAGCCTGAGAAAGGGAGAGGGGGATAGGCAAAGTTAAAATGCTATAAAGCTCATTTTTAACAATATTGATCTGATTTTATTGAATAAACAGTCTTTGGATTATTCAATCCTTTAGTTAATTCTAGAGTTCTGAAAAATTTCAATTTAATAAGTATCTGACAATGTTCTAGTTGCTTTTATGGAAGATTTTCTGAATGTACTCTTCCTTTCTGGAAGTGCTTCTGTCCTGATTGATTGATTGATTTGTGTGCATTTTTTCGTTATTAGAGAAATTGTGCATTTAAAGAACAATCATACATAAAATACAGAATTCCCACATACTATGTCTAGCAGTTTGGCAGTTTGATATAGATATGAATTCCAAAAATAGATATTGGATTATGCTTGTAAACTAGTCTGTTCATCCCTTTGGCTGACTAATATACTATCCTACTATTAACACTTGCATTGGGGTTGAGCATTTGTTACAACTGATGGCAGCACATTTTTACATTAACTATTGAAAATTAACTATAGTCCGTGGTTTCACTTAGGGTCCACTATTGGTGTAGTGTAGTTACATGGATTTTTAAAAACATTTGTATTCTGTTACCACATATACAGTCCAACTTTCCCCGTTTAAATCACATTTAGATTATGTATTTAAGTGCTGTTAATTACATTCACAGTGTTATGCTTCCATCACTACTGTCCATTACCAAAAAATTTCCAATATTCCAAATAGAAACCTTGCACAATTGTTAAGTATTAGCTCCGTATTCCCTATCCCTACCACATCCCTTGGTAACCAATCTTCTAGATACTGACTCTATGAGTTCACTTATTATTATTTAATCAATGAGATTATACAATATTTGCTCTTTGGCGTCTGGTTTATTTCACTCAACATGATGTCTTTAAGTTTCTTTAGTCCTTTTTTTTCTTGTCATTATTTAATGTTCTAAAGTTTTCTCTTCCTTTTCTGTCACCTGAAATACAGTAATAATAGCTGGTTTTGAATCTTTATCTACTATTTCTATCATCTTTGTCATTTCAAGATCTGTTCTATTGATTGAATTTTCTCCTCATTTTGATATTTTTTCCTTGAAGTTTGAATCCCTAGTAATACTTTATGTGAGTCACAACATTAACTTGTGTATGCTGGATATTTTCATGACTTGATTAATGTTCTTGAGGTTGTTGTTTTTTGTTGTTGTTGTTCATGTGTTTGTTTTTGCTTGGATATTATTAAATAACTTGCAACTAAAGCCTTCCTTTTAAGATTTGTTATGTTACACCAGCACAGTCTTTTTTCTTAAGATAGTTTTACACCCCTTCTGAACTAAAATCCTTCTTAGGGCTCTATCTGATGATCTTTCAATTATGTAGTCTTTTACAGCACGTCTAGTAAGCTCATGATTTTCCCCCTCTATACTTTTTAGTGGATTATTTCCATGTAATAGTGTAGTTCCCTCACATGAATGAGTTGATCAGGAGTTATTTAATCAAATTATAGCCCTGATTAATCAAATTAGGATTCTGCAGATCTCTGAAGCTCTCTCGGTGCAGATTTCTTATCAACAGTACTCTTTCAAGAAAACTCTTGTTACTTTGGCTCTCTGAATTCTTACAT
This sequence comes from Chaetophractus vellerosus, assembly GCA_004027955.1. Lineage (NCBI taxonomy): Eukaryota > Metazoa > Chordata > Mammalia > Cingulata > Chlamyphoridae > Chaetophractus > Chaetophractus vellerosus. Next base: position 9,723 of record PVKH010034883.1, on the reverse strand, counting down.
TAATGTGTTCAACTTATGGAAACTCCTAGGCTTGGCTTCATTTTTCTTTTCTGTATTATGGCTTTAAAATACTCTTAAATGAGTAAGGTACAGTTACTCACAAGGTTTACTTCTTTTATTTCCTCTTGCTCAGGGATTAGAGTTTTTTGCAGCTTGATGCCCCAATGTCTGAAAATAATCATTCCAAATATTTTGTCTAGTTTATTAATTGTTTCAGGTGGGTAGGTAAATTCAGTCCCTATTAGATCATCTTAGCCAGAAACAAATATCTTTTCAGTAAATTCATATTTTAACTAGTAATTTATTCATTAACATATATTTTTGAATATCTACTCTGTATCCACAGATTTTTTTACTTCATATAGAAAATGGCTCAGTAGTGTAAAGAATTATATTCTTTATTCATTCATTCTTTCACAAATACATACTACTTTTCCAGATATAAGTTTATCTATGATATATACAAGAAAATTCTAAAATGGTTCCTTCTCTCAAAAAGCTCACAGGCTAGAGGTAAAATCAGAAAAGCCTACAAACAAGTGTCTTAGGGTTACTCATGCCAGGGGAACAAAATACATTTGTATGACAAAGATGCTATTTTCTCTCTCCTTTCACTTGCTGATAGGATTTTAACAGGCCCAAAATGTGAAGAGGTATCTTCCAACAGATAAAGCTATACAAAAAAGGCAAAAAATAAAAGGAAAGACTGTAAATGTGGGAAGGAGGTGTAGTGGAGCAGTACAACAAATAACTTAATGTCACTTTCACATATAATACTTGAAGGAAAGTATAAGGAAATAAGCCATTAGGAATAGATAAAAATAATATGAAAAGGTGTGGAAACGATTCATTGCTGTTTGGACTATGTTTGGTGAGAGTGAAGACCATAGAAGGAAGAAGACAATCAGAATTAATTTTAAGTGCAAGTATTCTTTCAGATTTGTGTGGTATTAAATATGACCATAATAGGCAGACCACTGGAAAATAATGAAATTAATATTTCTCAAGGATATCAGTTCAAGGTAACTTTGGGAGCAATGGCATTCAAAGACTAGAAGAGTCAGGAGGTGGAGAATGTTTGAAAGTGAAAAGTCATTAGTTTAGTTATAGGAAAAACAAGAGATGTTGATATAAAGGTGATATAAAACCATTATGAAAATAATATCAGATATAAATTATGGTGCAAATAATAAACCTACTTGACCTATGATTCAAAAATATTAGAAAATTGGACAAGATTGTGGCATACTATGGGGGATTAGAGGGGAAAAAGGTCTAATACTAAAAATGTCTAATCTCTTAAAATTTACTTTGGCATTGACTTCATTATCAAGCTTTTATCCAACTAAACCAATAAGCTTCAAAACAAAAGGAGAAATAGGTCCTTTAAAAAATAAAGATGTTACATATTTTAAAGGTATGGTCCAATAATATAGTTATCTGGTCAATGAATTGAGTTTTGTTAATTGATTAAATATTTATTATTTCTTACTAGACACTTTTTCTCCAGTGATTTATAACTGATAGTTGAGCACAACATTACACATTTTTTAGAACTGAAATTTGTGCAAATCACCTAGAAGGGAAAGACTAATGTCCCACTGCTAGTCTTCTAAAGATCTATTCCCCTGCATGAATGGTTTGTAATATCAAAACATTGATATATGTGTGTAAACCTGTTTACATTTCTCTTACTGTGCTTTTGTATGTCCAAAGGTTGTGACAAACATTTTGAGAGAAAACTGATTTCATTGAACTTTGGGGAGAAAAAAAGAAGCCTTGTCAACTCTAATAAAAATCAGTACACACAAACAGCACACAGCATATGGGAATAAATAACTCACATGTTATACATGAAATCAAAATTTTTGAAGAGCTTTTTTATTGTTTTCAGCATTTCATTATGATCAAAACAGATATGATGCATTTTCTGGTCACCAAAAAATAGCTTTTATAAGAACTACATTTGTAAAATGTCCTCACAAATGTAAAATTCACTGTGTGCCATTCTCCTTTCTCATCTTCTAATAAGAATTTTAATTCAATGATTAGGAACATTTATCTATATTTACTTATGCTTAGTCTGCTTCTTCTTTTAGCAAAAGTCTTCATAAAAAGGACATTATAATAAATTATAGTTTGCTTTAATCCAAAGTAATTTTTTGTCTTTATTAGAAAAGTTGTAGGTTTATAGAACAATCTTGCATAAAATACAAGATTACCATATATTACCATATTGTTAACATCTTGCATTGGTGTGGAACATTTGTTACAATTGATGATAGTACATTTTTATAATTGTACTGTTAACTATGTCTATGGTTTACCTTAGGATTCACTGGGTATGTAGTTTAGTTCCATGTTTTTTAATGTTATTCTTTTACCATATATATACAACCTTACCTTTCAACTTTTAATCACATTTAGATATATATTTCAGTGTTGTTAATTACAGTTGCAATGTTGTACTACCATCATTACCATTGTCACTAAAACATTTCCATCGTTCTATGTAAGATCCCTCTACATTTAAAGTCTTAACTTACTATTCCCTAACTCCACTCCATTCCCTGGCATTCTAGATTCTAGATTCTGACACTATGAGTTTGCTTATTCTACTTATTTCAAATCAGTGAGATCATACATTATTTGTCCTTTTGTGTCTGGCTTATTTCACTCAACATGATGTCTTCAAGGATCACCTGACATTGTCACATGTATCAGGACCTCATTCCTTTTTACAGCTGAATAATATTGCATTGTATGTATATGGCAGATTTTATTTATGCATTCCTTGATTAACATACACATGGGTTGCCTACATCTATTAGCAATTGTGAATAATGCCACTATGATCATCAGTATGCAAATATCCGAGTCCTTGCTTTCAATGCTTTTGGTATATACCTAGTTGTGGGGTTGTGAGGTCATATGGTAGTTCTATACTTAGATTTGTGAGGAACCACCAGCAAGAACAAATATCAAATCCAATTAACCAAAGCATAAAGGAAAAGAAGCAAATTATTTCAAGTACATCAGTGCTTCTTAAAACTGGACTTAGAAATTGCAAATCAAACACCTAAGTCTCCAAATCTTCTAGTAACAAATTCAGATGCTGTATCCTAGATGATAACAAATCATTATTCTTGTTCTCTGTTTGGCTTTAGTTCTAAATCTTCACTATCTAAACTATTCTGCACATATCTATATTCCAGGTAAACTTGAAGTTAATAAGGACTATGAACTTAAATAATACAACTGGACTGAATTTTGTAGGCATGAATAACTTTATCCCTGGATCACAGTTTAAAATCTCAAGCTAAATTTAATAGTCCATGAGTATTTTCTGCTTCCAAAACAGTGCAAGGACCTCTCTGAAGAGTGGAATTCATCATTCACTAATTTGTCTATGATCATTAATTCTCTAGCTGTGGTTCCATCTTAGAAGAGGGCACGTTTTTTATTCCAGTTTTGCCTTTTGTGCTTTCCATGAATATAAAATGCTCAGATCTAGAGGCAAGAAGGCAGTGGTGTAATATCTTTGAGATACTGACAGAGAAAAACTGCCAGCTAATAATTTTATATCTGGTAAAATTGTCCTTCAAATATGAAGATGAGTTTAGTTTATTCACAGATAAATAGAAACCAAAAGAATTCATTACCAGAGACTGACCATATAAGAAATATTAAAGGGAGTGCTGCAGCCTGAAAGAAAAAGTCTAGATAGAGAGGCTTCAGAGTGAGACTAGAAATGAAGATTATCAGTAAAAATAATTAAAAGTATAAAAAGTGGTGAAAATAAGGTATGACATATAAAAGCCAAAGGATAAAATAGGTGAAGTAAGTACTGCATTTATAGTAATAACATTGAAATGGATTAATCTTCCCAATCAAAAGAAACAGAATGCTGGCTCAGATTTTTAAAAATATACACATATGAGCCATCTATATGGTGTCTACAAAAGACTCAACTTAGACTCAGGGATACAAATAGGTTGAAAATGAATGCCTGGAAAAAGATATTCATACATACATTAACCAAAACAAAACAAAACAAAAAAGAGACAAAGAAGGATATTATATGTTCATAAAAGGGAAACCCAACAAGAAGAAATGACAATCATAAATATCTATGCAACTAACCAGATACCCCGAAATATATGAGGCAAATATTGGCAAAACTGAAGGGAAAAGTAGACATCTCTACAATAATAGATGGAGACTTCAATACACCACTCACATCAAGAGATAGAATATATAGACAGAATATCAATAAGGAAATAGAGAACTTGAAGAATTTGATAAATGAACTAGACCCAAGAGACATGCAGAAAAATACACCCCAAAATAGAAGGATACACATTCTTCTCAAGTGCTCATGGTTTATTCTCTAGGATAGACCATATTTTGGGTCACAAAAAAAGTCTCAGTAAATTTAGAAAGATTGAAATTATAAAAAAGTACTTTCTCTGATCACAAAGGAATGAAAATGAAAATCAATAAGAGGCAGAGGACTAGAAAGTGAACAAATGTATGCAATTTAAGCAAAACACTCTTAAACAACCAGTAAGTCAAAGAAGAAATTGCAAGAGAAATCATTAAGTGTAATGAGACAAATGAAAATGAGAACACAAAATATCAAAACATATAGTATTCAGTGAAAGCAGTGCTGAGAAGGAAATTTATAGCTGTAAATGCTTACACTAAAAAAGAGGAGAGGGCTAAAATCAAAGACCTAAATACACAACTGGGGGAACTAGGAAAAGAACAGAAACCTAATCCCAAAACAAGCAGAAGGAAAGAAATAACAAAGATTAGGACAGAAATAAGTGAAATTGAGAACAACAGCAAAAACAACAACAAAGAACAATAGAGAGAACCAACAAAACCAAAAATTGGTTTTTTGAGAAAATCAACAAAATTGAGAAATACCTAACTATAGTGACAAGGAACAAAAGAAAATGCAAATAAATAAAATCAGAAATGAGAGGAGGGACATTATTACTGACCCCACAAAAATTAATGTGATCACAATAGGATACTGTGAACAAATGTATGCCAACAAACTAGACAATGTATATGAAATGAGCAAATTCTTAGAAACACATGAAGAGCCTACATTGACTAAAAAAGAAATAGAAGATCTCAACAAACCAGTCACAAAGATTGAAACAGTCATGAAAGAGTTTCCAGAAGGAAACGTTCATGACAAGATGGGTTCAAAGGGAAATTCTACCTATCATTCAAAGAAGATTTAATACCAAACGTGCTCAAACTCTTCAAAAAAATTGAACAGGAAGGATTGCTGCTACTCATTCTATGAACCCAACATCGCCCTAATACCAAAGCCATATAAAGATACTATAAAATATTATCACAGACCAATTCGTCTAATAAATGTAGATCCAAAAGTTCTCAAAAATGCTCACTAATCAAATCCAACAACACATTAAAAGAATTATACATCATGATCCAGTGGGTTTTATCCTAGGTATGCAAGGGTGGTTCAACACAAGAAAATCAATGCAATCTAAGAAATCTAAGAAGAAAAATCACATGATTATATCGATTTATGCAGAAAAGGCATTTGAGAAAATACACCATCCTTTCTTGTTAAAAACAGTCTGAAAGATAGGCATAGGAGGGAATTTTCACAATATGATAAAGGGCATATATGAAAAACTCACAGCTAACATTATATTCATTGATAAAAGACTGAACGTTTTCCCATTGAGATCAGGAACAAGAAAAGGATCCCTGATATCACCTGTGTTATTCAATAGTGTGCTAGACGTTCTAACCAGAGCAATTAAGCAAGGAAAATAAATAAAAGGCGCCCATATTGGAAAGGAAGAAGTAAAACTTTCACTGTTCACAGATGATATGATCCTACACCTATAAATTCCCAAAAACTACAACAAAGCCACTAGAGCTTATAAACAAATTCAGAAAAATGGCAGGATACAAGATAAACATACAGAAATCAGCAGTGTTTTTATATGCTAGTAATTAGCAATCTGAGGAGGAAGTCAAGAAAAAATTCAATTTACAATAGCAACTAAAATAATCAAATATTTAGGAATAATCTTAACCAAGAATGTAAAGGAACTGTATTCAAAACACTATAAAACATTTCAAAAATAAATCAAAGAAGACCAATAAATGCAAGGACATTCAGTGTTCATGGACTGGAAGGCTAAATATACTTAAGATGTCAATTCTACCTATATTCATATACAGATTCAATGTAATCCTATAAAGATACCAACAGCTTTTCTTGCAGAAATGGAAAACCAATTAGTTAATTTATATAGAAGAGTAAGGGGCCCTGAATAGCCAGAAAAGAAAAGTGCAGATGGAGGACTCTCTTTTCCTGGTTTTAAAGCATATTACTTAGTAGCTACAGTGGTAAAACAAACAAACAACAACAAAAAAAAAACAGCATGGCACTACCATAAAGGTAGATATGTTGACCAAGGGAATTGAAAGGAGAGATCAGAAATAGCCCTCTCACATCTATTGTCAAATTATTTTGACAAGGCTGTCACATTTACCCAGCTAGGGCAGAACAGTCTATTCAACAAATGGTGCTGGGAGATCTGGATATCCATATCCAAAAGAAAGAAAGAGGAACACTACATCACACTTTATACAAAAATTAACTCAAAATAAATCAAAGACATAAATATAAAAGCTAGAACAGTAAAACTCCCAGAAGAAAATGAAGGGAAACATCTTTATGATCTTGTGGTAAGTAATGGTTTCTTAAACCTTAAAACCCAAAGCATGAGCAGTTGAGAAGGTGAAAAGGCAGCCCACCCAATGGGAGAAAATATTGGGAAACCACATATCTCATAAAGGATTTATTACCAGGTTATATAAAGAGATCATGCAACTTAATTATTAAAATACAAGCAATCCAATTAAAAATTGGCAAGGGACTGGAATAGACATTTTTTCCAAATAGGAAATACAAATGACCAAAAAAGCACATCAGAAGATGTTCAACATCACTAGCTATTAGGAAATGCAAATCAAAACTACAATGAGATATTATTTTACTCTTTATAGAATGGCCATTATTTAAAAAATCAGAAACCTACAAGTGTTTCAGAGTATGTGAAGAAAAAGGAACTTTTCTTCACTATTGGTGGGAATGTAGAATTGTGCATCCTCTATAAAAGACTGACAGTTCCTCAGGAAGCTGAATATAGAACTGCCATATTACCTGGCAATCCCACTACTAGGAATATATTCAGAAGAACTGAAAGTAGGTATGCAAACTGACATTTTCACACTGATATTCATAGTGACATTATTCACAATGCCAAAAGATGGAAACAACCCAAGTGTCCATCAACGAATGAATGGATAAATGGAATATTTTATATACATAAGATGGAATATTTTAAGCTTTAAGAAAAAATGAAATCAGGATGCATATGACAACATGGATGAAACTTGAGGACGTTATGTTGAGTGAAATAAGCCAGACACAAAAGGAAAAATATCATTATACCTGACTAATATGAACTAAATATGCATAAACTCAAGAGTTAAAATCTAGAGTATAGGTTACTAGAAGATAGAATGAGGTTGAGAAAGGGAAGCTATGCTTAATGTACGTATAATTTTTAATATTTTGATTGTAAATCTTTCAACATGGTTAGAGTTGATGGTAACGCAACTCTAACCCTGCTAATTTATGTGATTCATAATCACATAAATTGTGATTTCTGGTTGTGGCTGAAGGGGGTAATCCAGAGCTATAAATGCGAATATAAAGAAAGCTAGAGGATAATCTTGGAAAAGCATAATACAATGAAATCAGTGGTGACTAGTACAAATACAAGAATGTTCTGTGACCTAGAATAAATGTATGTCACTATTACAATGTTTTATGAAAATGGTGACACATGGGAAAATACAACTAATGTAATTATGGACTATAGTTAACAGTAACAATGTAATATTTTTACATAAATGGCAATGAAGGTGTATTAGTCAGTCAAAGGGGTGCTGATGCAAAATACCAGAAATGTGTTAGCATTTCTATAGGATTTTTATTTGGAGTAGAAGCTTACAATCCCAAAGCCATAAAGCATAAGTTATTTCCCTCACCAAAGTCTGTTGGAGCAAGATGGCTGCCGACATCTGCAAGGGCTCAGCCTTCCTCCTCCTCGTGAGGCTCCACGGTCCCAGGTTCTTCCAATATAAGCTGTAGGCTGGGATAATTCTCGTGTCTCCCAGAGTTGTTTCTCACTGGGCTCAGCGGCTCTACTCTTGTCACAAGGCCAGCTGTAGATTATCAGGCAAATGACTCGTCTCTCTTCCTGGGGACTTGACTGTGTCTAATGGGGCCTTCTCTATTCCTCTATGTTCTTCTCCTGTGTGTTTACCTTCCGGGGCTCCAGTTCAAAAAACTCCAACTTTCTCCTCTGCCATGTCAGTCTCTCTGTGAGTCTCCGCCCACTAAGGGGGGAAGGAGACAATGTCCTACTGACATGGCCCATCAAAGCCTTAATCATTATTTAATGATTAAGTCTTTTTATCAGCTCAAGGAATTGGTGCAACTTGAGCTTTTAGCTTTCAGTGATATCTGTTCCATGTTAGACTTAGTGAAAAGGAATTGGTTATCTAAACTGCAATTGTTCACTATAGACACCTTACCTATTGATACTTTTGGAAAATTGCACCTTGGTGTATGAATTGTATTAAATATAAATAATTTCTTCACAAATTGGGTAATTTTTATGTTAGTAAAACAGGAATGTTTTCAGGCTGCCTTCTTTTAGTGTTGAGGTCCTTTTAGAATAAGGTAAATGATATTGTGAACAACAGAAAATATGTAGGTATTTTCTAATTCTTGTGGGTAGCAGTCTCTGTCTAAGATGACTCCTAAGGATTCCTAATTTCTGGTATTCATACCCTTGTAAAACCCGCCCCTCACACACACACATACAAACATGTTCTACCAGGTTTGATCTTTTTGACCAATAATATACCATTGAGGCATATCACTGGTAATATTAGTCATAAAAACACCATCTTTTCTCTCCAAGATAGTCTTGCTCTCTCTTTCCCTCTGATAAGACTGGGGAAAGGACTGATGATATGTTGAGCAGCTGGAAAAAGCCCACGTAAGAAAAAATCTATGTATCAGAGGAACCAATAATGAGGACCCAAGGACTGTCAGCAGTCTTGAGGAATTTGGAAATCGATCTTTTGAGGACTGCCAACATCTCTGAGAGCTTGAAGAAGATCCTACCCCAGTCAAAAGATGGGGTATTGCATCATGAGATGAGATTGCATCTTCAGTTGCAACTTGACTGAAACCTTATGATACACATTATGCCAGAACTGTACAGCTAGGCTGATCTCAGAATTTTGACCCATTAAATTCTGAAATAAAAATGTGTATAGTTTAAAGCTGCGAAATTTGGGGGCAAATTTTATTACAGTGATAGATAACTGATACATCTTTATTCATAATTCTCTCCTCATTGCCCTTAGCCATTGTGTAAACTGCTTTAGTTTTTTTTCTTTCCAGAATACAGTATATTTTTGTTTCAGACTCATAAGCATTTTCTAAAGAATACCCTAACTGGAAATGGCTTACTTATCTTTCTCTGTATATACATCTGTCATAGGCTTTACTCTTCTTGAGGATACAAACTGTTTTCTTTGCTCATTGGACTTCCCAAAGATATAGATGATTCTCAA
>PVKH010034882.1:0-11784 GCA_004027955.1 Chaetophractus vellerosus | reverse complement strand
GGTGCCATCCAGGAGGATCACTTTGCACTGGACAGTTTTGGTCTTCTTAATGGTTTTTAGGGGAGCCTTCTCTGCTTTTGGCTCGTTGGTCTGCACTTCCTTGGTCTCCCTTCTTGCTGCTTCTCCTTCTGGTTTGTCTTCTTGTATTTCCTTCACCTTCTCCTCTTCTCTCTTCTTACTTTCTTCTTCAGCCGGCTGTTGAGGAATATTAAGTTCACACTAAAGTTGACCAATCTAAAGAAGACAACATACTAAAAGGAAGATCGTCGTTAAGAAATATGGGTATTATTAAAACCACTGTAAGCCTAAGATTTTAAAAGACTTCAAAATTTTGCTAGACAGAGGCACTGAAAGAAGGATATGTCCCCACACCTTCCCTTTCCCAATCCACCTGCCTATTTTTCTCATTTTGTTGATTTGGTCATTTCATCATTACATGAGTTTAAAAAAAAAAAAAAAGAACAACTACATTCCAGTAACAATTAAAATATTTCAAACTACAAAATTTCCCATTAAAATCTCATCTTGACAAAACCTAAGCTTCTTGAGGCAACCAAGAAGCACACACACAATTCTACTTTTTACTACTCACTAAACACTAAATCAAATCAAAGAGGTACAAAAGAACACCTGCTTAAAGGGAAAAGTGGCAGGATTCTGAGAGCTTTAAAAGGAACAGACATGGTTTGTTTTACAGTTTTGCATAAATAGTGGATTTTTTTTTGTTTTGTTTTTATTATTTTGGAGGAAGGGAAGGAGGGGTAGTAGAAGAGAAGAGAGAAAGAAAGGAAGGGGAGGGGGAGGAGGAAGGGAAAGAAGAGAGGAGAGAAAGAGAAAGAGAAAGAGGAGAGCGAAAGAAATAGGAGTGACAGGTTGTGGTAAACCAATCCAAGCCCCATATTCCAGATATGTTAAACCAAAAGAGTACTTCAATACAAGAAAATCTGGAAATAATTCAAAACAAGCAAATGTTTTTCGTTATATGGTTATGCCATTAAGCTTTCATTTCCAGACAATTACTTCCCAAGCATACCTACCTGTGTCTCAGCACTGCTCTCTGAAGGCTTTTCTTCCTTGACTTCAACCTTAATCTCGTGTCGTTCTCTTGGACCTGTTTCTTCAGCATCACCCTTAGCCTGCCTCTCTTCTTCCAAAAGAGATTCCTCTTTATCTAAGGTCTGTTCTTCCACAACAGCTTGGGTAGGCTCTTTTTTATCACCTCCATCTTTGGCTACTACTAAGTTATATGACTTTTGTTTCTTAAGCCATGGTGGGATGAATCGAGAAATACCCCTGCTCTCAGACGGATCCTTCTCTCTTTTCTGGCGGCGTGGACTACTTTGGCTTTCAGCTACAGGAGATGACTGTGAACGCTTTTCTTCCTCTGGATCAGATGACGAATTTAGCTGATTTTCCACCACCTCTTTAGGTTTCTCGTTGGTTGCATCTGCTTCCAACTGGTCAGATTCCTTCTTCACTTCAGATGTAGAGCCTACTTCGGTAGTCATGATCACAGCTTATGCTGCAAACAAAGCAAAATCACAAAATGATATTTTACCAACTTTTCCAATTTTAGTTTGGAAGAAAGGAGCAGGGATAAGGTGGCAATGGCAAAAGCAGAAAAATGACAGGACGCACAAGTCAAGAAAGGTTCATAGATATCACCAAAAATGATATACAAATGGCTAATAAGCACATAAAAAGTTCAACATCATTAGTAATCAGGGCAATGCAAATCAAAACCACACTGAGGTATGACTGCACACCTACAAGGATAGCTATAATAAAAAAATTTAAACAATATAAATGTTGGCAAGGACGTGGAGAAATTGGAACCCTTGTACACTGCTGTTGAGATTATAAAATGGTACAGCCATTTTGGAAAACAGTTTGGCAGTCCTTCAAAAAGTTTAACATAGAATAACCATATGGCCCAGCAATTATATTCCTAGGTATATAGATCAAAGAACTGAAACATATATTCACTGAAAAACTTGGACATGCATGTTTATAACAGCATTATTAATAATAGCTAATATGTGGAAACTATCCAAATGCCCATCAACTGATGGATGCATACACAAAACGTGTTATATCCATACAGTGGAATATCACATGGTCATCAAAAGGAATGAAATACCGAGATTCTAAAGCATGAATGAACCTTGTAAGCATTATGTGATGTGAAAGCAGCCAGACACAAAAGGCCACATTTCTCTGATTCCACTTACATGAAATTTCCAGAATAGGCAAATCCATAAAAAGAGAAAATAGATTAGTAGCTGCCAGGAGGTGGAGAAAAGGAGAGAAGAGGGTATGAGTTTTCTTTTTGGGGTGATGTAAATATTCTGGAATTCAATAGCGACGATGCAAAACTTTGCAAACATATTAAAAACCACTGAACAGTATAGGTTTAAAAGGTGAGTTTTATGCTATTATTATATCTCAATAATAAAAAAAAAAACAGAAAAAATATCATTCACATCTAATATGCAAGCATAGAAAGCATTCATCCCATCAGCCAGCCAGCCTACTCAATGGCCCTCTAAATTATGCCAGGCACTGGGTACAGAAATAAAGACTGCCTTCTAGGAACTACAGATAAGTACAGTTAAGTCAAGAGCATGTTGCTTAAACAGCACAGGATGCACACCACCCATATTAGGAGAATCAGGTCACCAGGGAAGCCCTTCCTGCAGAAGCTGACATTTGAGTTGCTTTTTAAATGATGTATATTCATTATTCAGGCAAAGAAGTCAGGATGGAAGGCATGTGCCAGGCACAGGGAAGTATGCGGAAACATGAGACCAATCCTCATACTGGAGAACACAAGTGCTGAGCAATAATTAATAATATACTGTACAAGTGAAGTGGGCTTGTAAGTGGGGGATGGTAGGGAAGGAGGGAAGTGAGTTGTAATGACGAGTAGGAAAAACAGGAAGAAGCCAGAAAATAAAAAGTTTCAAGTATCATACTAAGAAGGGCTGAAAGGTCATTTTTAAGGCAATGAGAAGTCATACAAGCACTTTATGTAGAGGAATAATATAAGCAGATTAGCATTTCAGATAGTCCAACCTGACTGTAAAGTACAGGCTGAGAAAAAAGGCTGAAACAGAAAGACACGCAGAAGGCCACTGCAATAATCCAGGCACGAGAAGATGATGATCTGCACTATAGCATAAGCAACGAGGTAAAGGTCAGAAACAAATATAATAGTTAAGAGCTCAGTATCTAGACTGGTTATAGAAGGTCAAAGAGAAGCAAGAGTGGAGGGAAACTCCGGGGTCGTGCGAGGCCAGGGTGATGCTGGAACCATCCACGGAAATAGGGAAAAGTGGGTTTGGCTGAGACAATGGACCCAATTGCAGATGCACTGCAACTGAGAAGATTGTGAGGTCATGTAGAAGCCACTAGACACACAGGTCTCACCTAATGGGGGAGAGGGGGACCTGAAAACACAGGCCTACTGACATCACCAAGGGAGAGGGTGGAGTTTAAGGTTAGAGGGTCCTGGACAGAACCCTCATCCCCACCACCATTTAAGCATCAGACAAAGAAAGGGCATGAGAGCAAAAAAATATACATACAGTGAGGCAGGGAGAAGAGCAGACAGTAAGGGCGATGCTACAAAAGCAGGACTAGTGACACTCACACCTACATGGCCAATGTTACCTCTTGTTCTTAGGTATTTAAAATTTGAAATCATGTCTTCTAACAAGACCCAAGGACACTGAAACTGGCTCCTCATTGCAGAGAAAAACATTTTTCCTTCTTCAAGGTACCATTCATAGCTCAATTACAACTCCATTGAGCATGAGTGGCCTAATCAATCACAGAGACCTCTGCTTAGCTATTAAAGAAGATTCTTGACAATCTATGAAAATAGTCATTCACACACAAAGTGAATGAATTCTGCAGTTCACTACAATTAACACTGTCCAACCCCCAATAAGTAACTTATATGAGTTTCCCTCCAAGGAATATCCTATTTGGAGGCATTATTTGGCCAGTACTCACAACTGAGCCAATGAACTCAAGTTGATGACAAGCTTCTAATACACAAAGGGCACAGTTAAGACCCACAAAGTAGTCACTGAACACCACTGTATTCATAACACTTTTAAGAACCTCAGAGCGGATAAGTGTTGCCCATCCAAATGAAGTTACGAAATATAACAGAGATGGCTAATTTTGTGACTATTTAATAAGGGTGAATATAAGTCTATATAAATAAGCATATTCTTAAAGTAGTTTCAAGAGACCAACAGAGCTCAAAACCAAACATTGCCTTCTTTGTTGATAAAATGCTTTTCTTGAACAAATTACCACCATCTAGAAAATATGATTAGAGCACATTCTACTCACCATAATTACAATGCCTATACCTCTCAGAGGTTCAGATTTGGAAAAGCCTTTAAACTCCCACTCAATGGAAACTCCCACACTGGAATGCAAGCACTTCCACTCAAATGAAAGCCCACAAGGGCTGGGATCTTTGTTTTATTCATCGCTATGACCCCACCATCCATCCTGGCATATAAGAAGTCCCAATAAATATTTACTAAATGAGTACTGTTGAGTCATCTAGTCTAATACCCTCAGTACTACCTTATGAAAGATACTGAGGTTCAGAAAGACTTGATTTTCCAGCGATCACAAAACTAAATGCACTGGGGAGCAGATGTAGCTCAAGTGGTTGAGCACCTGCTTCCCATGTACAAGGTCCTGGGTTCAATCCCTGGTACCTCCTAAAAACAAAAACAAAAACAAAAACAAACGAAAAAAACAATTCTCACTGGGGAGCAGATGTAGCTCAGTAGTTGAGTGCCTGCTTCCCATGTACAAGGTTCTGGGTTCAATCCCCGGTACCTCCTAAAACAACAACAACAAAAATCTAAATGGGCAAAGCCAAAACCAAAAAAACCAAAACTAGTATTTCCCAAACTTTAGCAATGTTCATTCCACTAATCTTTAATTATAATCCCCTAAAATCCATCATTAGTATAGTTATATAATATGGTAAATAAAAGCCTTTCTACTCATTATCAATCAAAAGAACACTGCTGTGAGCAGCCAGCCCATAAGGCAAGCATGTGGCTTGGACGTAATTACCATGTTGGCATGATCCATCTTGTTGGTTATTGTAACTGCTCCATGAGAAAAAGCATGCATCATTTAACACTCAACTAGGCAGAAAACCATCATTAAGAGAGGACCAGTACTGTAGCTGTGTTACACGAAAACCATTCTTTTTTTCTTATGTTAAAAAAAAAAAAAAAAGGCCAATCCCCAGGTGCTATCTTTTATCACCTACCATATACTACTATGCTACATAAAACACTGGTCCTTAACTAGAGTACTAGAGTACTAGAGTACTAGAACAAACAAACCAAAACAGATACACAAGTCTGCACACAAAGAATTTCAAGCAAGGGATTCAAACTTCTCTTTGGGGCCAGATGTTTCCTTAAAATCTTGAGAGAACCAGGGCTACTGTCAGAGGCCTTACTGTTAATAAAATCTCTGCACAGGGAATAGGGTAGGTGCTACTGCCAGGTGAGTGGACCCCATCCTCTGCTGAGGCCACAAGCAATATTAGGTCACTGATTTCTACCTACAGAGTTTAATCCATTGGTTAGGGACCCTAGAAATATGAAATGAAAAAGTATGCCATTCTATACCTCAAAAATGGAGGGAAGGAGGCTATCATTTGACCACTGAGGTAGAAAGAAACCAATAAAATTGTTCAACAAATGACAATTACATTTAAATAATACTGGCAATGTACAGACAGTTCCAATTCAGTTATTTCCTAGGTCTGACAAAACTTGTTTTCATTGCCTACTGTCATGACTCAACAGAGGGTATATAGAACACTTGCTGACACCCACAATCACTTGCTTATGTTCATCTCCCCAAAGAGCCTGGAGCCCAAGAAAAAGTCTTTTAAAATACTCTACTGTCTTCCTTTAAAGCATCAAATCTGAGAAAAACAAATAGAGCAACCCAAATATAATGATGAATCAGCAGCCACCTAACTCTACTTAACAAATATTAAGGTGATGCTTCTAAAATATATGCGTCAATTTAAAAGAAACTGATAAGGGAGTAAGAAGCGGGGAGAGAGGGAGAAAGAAAAGTATTTGGGTGGGGAGAAGGAGCAATAAAGACAGGCAGATTGTGAGTCCTTTTCATTATAGATTTAGTGTTCTCAAGTGTCAGAAGATCTAGAAAATATTATACCTTGCATTCAAAAAAATGTGAAAACATTCCACAATTTACTAGTTTATATTATCTGTACCACTGCTCTCCACCACCTGTGAGAATAAATAAGAGCTATTTTTAAAATAAGCCAAAGCTGCCCACCTTTTATCACACTGTATCTTTCTCATCGCTTGTTTGTTTGTTTTTAAGAATAAAGGACCTATAAGAAGGACATAATTATTCCTAAAAAGATGTAAGCAAACGTGATTTAAATTAAACTCACACAAACAAAAAACATAAATAGTAACCCTTTACTAGATCAAGTCTAGGCAGAATCGGGTTTCATTCAGAGCATGCATTTCCACCACGCTTTCTCCTTTTTTAACATAACCCAAATTTTGTCAGCTTCCCACCCTCTTCAACATGCATGGTAGGTGGAGGCTGCAGTAATCATATTCCCCTTGACAAGGAGATATGCAGAAAGTCTCTTGGTGAGCTTCTGGGAAAAAATTTCTATCTCTAAAAAGAGTCACAAAGAAGAGGACACCCCTTTTCTGCCTTTGGATATTGTGTATGTGACTCCTTAAATGCTATTGCCATCTCGGATCCACATAAGGAAAAAGGCCTGAGGATAAACTGACACTGAGTTATCACTGGCAGATGCACTGGCAGAAGAACCACAGAGAAGGGGACCAGTCCCCTATCATGCTACACATGGCCCAGTCCTATGTCTGAGCTTCCTGTTATGTGTGGTAACTTACTCTCCCCTATGGTTTAATGGGTTTCAGTTACTTGCAGCCAAAAGCATTCTGATATGAGCCTCTGCATATTCTCAGGCAGGTATTAGAAAATAAGCTTTAGGAAACTGGGAGATCATGTAGAACTATCTCAGCTAATTGTCCCTTTGCACTGGGTTTTATAGCCTTTGTACCTAAGAGTCATGGTTGTCAAAATTTTCCTTTTCTTCCATGGTGAATTTTAAAAACCCTAATACTTAAGTTAATATTAATGAAATAAACAATTATTTCTTTATTTTAACAACTCAAAATAAGAAGGAAACAATTTTTAAAAGATCTTAGGATTCATCAAATTCTAAGATTCCCTTTCTTCATATATTGAAGAGGGGGCTATGAAATTAGAGCTGAAGTGATAATCTTATTTGATAAAACAAATATTTTGTGTAATTGTGAGGCCACCCTTTCATTTGAAATCAGTGAATCTCCACCTGGTCTGTCTCTGGTTAGAATATGGACAGTACTGTCGCTCTGTCCCCACCCTCTTCCCCTGCATCCCTGGCACTGGTTGTTTTCTATGAAAACAGCAGTGAATAGATTCGATTTTGAACTGGCCCTGAGGAGTCATGTGGGCAAGAGGAAGGAATGACAGCCGTTGGAGAACTGAGAATGAAGTGGGGTTTTTTTCTTTTTAACATTTTTTTATATTAGCAATGAACACAGTGAAACAAAAAAAAGTATTAAGTATCATTAAGTATTAGATCAAGAAGATGTGTGCCAGGCAAAGCCCTCTCTACAAACAACTAGAGCCCTCTCAGAAATAGATATTTTCTTGAGGTGAGAGCCTCAGAGGTCATATATAAATCATTAAGGACCCCAAAATGCTGGACATCATTATTTTCATAATCATAAAGTATATAAACCTTGCAATACTGAGACATTCAGAACCCTGCTGGCTCATTTATCAGTTATGTACACTGAGTTGTGAATTCAGAAATACTGATGACCCACATTTGCTCTAATTCTTCTCAAGTGGCTCCTTCATTTTTATAACAGCAAGAATTAGGCCACATTCTCTCCATGTGAGTCTCATCTTTGACTAAAATAACATGGGGGTTTGGAGATGAAACTCAGGTAGTCCAGCTATAGAGACCTTATATAACACTGCCACCAATCCAAAACATCTTCACTAGCAAATAGCCAGTATGACAGTTTGAAGTTATTTTATGAATCAGAAGAAAAAGATTATGCTCTTGAATTCATTCCTGTTGGTGTAGGGCCCTTTTGGCTGGACCATGTCAGTGAGGCATGACTCGAACTGGATCTCCGCCCTCTTACTGGACCTTTATATAAATGGAGACACAGAGAAAGACACACAAAAAGAGGAAGCCGCCATTTTTGATCCTGCCATGTGAGAGAGGACTCGAGGATCGCTTAATCAAGACGCCCCCCAAGAGGCTGGGCCCAGCTGAAAAGACAAGTCATATGTCTGATAGCCCACAGCTGAATTCGGGAAGAAATCAGAGAAGCCAAAATTGAAAGAGGCGGCTGGTAAAGAGACAAGCCCTCAGCCTGGTTGCCCACAGCTGAGCTCTGGAAAAGGTAGATTCTGGAGGGGAAGGCAAGGACCTCAGCAGAGATCCGTGGCCATCTTGCTTTGATACGTGGAGGGACACCAGGAGCACCAGAAGCTGCCTTTGGTGAGAAAGCATCTTTGATGGTGCTTTGATTTGGACATTTCACAGCCTTGGAACTGTAAGCTTTACTCTAAATAAAGTTCCTTTTATGAAAGCCAACCCATTTCTGGTACTTTGCATCAGCAGCCCTGTGGTAAACTAAAACAGCCAGCACCCTGCATAATGCCTGAGAATTATTGATAAAAAGAACAAAATTAATAAATCACTACTAATTTAAGGTTTTACAATCATTAACAGCATGTTCTAAGCCCCCCCCCCCAATTAATTTCACCAACTTTCAGAGTGTGGGTTGTGTCAGAGTCGTACCACCTTTCAAAAAAATGTTTGAGTATTTTCGTACAATATGCAGTGACACCAGCAATATAAATGAAAGAAATCCTGCCCTCAGCTTAGTGGAGGACATAGATAGCAAGACTAGCATTAATGTTTATTCAAATTTGTCACTGATTCAGAAATTTGATCATTTAGATTCAGAAATTACTGCCAATTTGAAAAGGCACCACAGTTTTCATAAGAAAACCAACACTGCCATCTCCTTCACACAATGGCCTTTCATGGGAAAGGCTAAACACCCATAAAATACAAATAGGAACGATGCTTTTTTAAAGAGCATTTGATTCTCATTCTCAACTTTATTTGCTAGACATATTTGCCCTCTAGCTGAATTCAAGTAACTTGAATAATAAGCCAAATAAAGTAATCCTGGTTATAAGTCCCTCAACACTAAAAATTCAAGCCAAACTTCATTTTTAAATTGATTAGGCTGGCCAAAAACTCAACAAGGAAAAAAGTAGATGAGTTGAGAGTTCACTGAAACACAAGTGGCACGAAAACAGATTAAAAGATGCTCATTACACTCATTATTTTAAAAAATGCAAGCTAAAAATCTCAGAATGGAAAAATCCAAAAGTGTAATCATGCAATCACTGAGCAAGGCTATGGGAACAAAGGCATTCTCAAAGAATTAGTGATAGAAGAGCCAATTGGTACAGGTACAATGGAAGTCAAATTGATAACAGGTATTAAAATTACAAATGTGTTTATATATTAACCAAATAATCCCACTTCTGGGAATGCATCCTATAAATACATTTGTACACATGCAAAATCATTATGTGTAAGGTGATTCACTACAACACTGCTTGGTAATAGCAAAAGGTCAATATCCATCACAAGGAACATTATGTCACATTCATACAACAAAATTGAAAGGAAAAAAAAAAAAAACAACGAGGAAGGTTCCCCACTCCAGATACAGAAATGTATTTCCAAGGTACACTGTTAAATACAAAAGCAAGATTCAGAACAACACATATGAGATATTAACTTATGGGACAAAACACAGAGTGGGGAAGTTATAAATATGTGAATACACAATATGTGGTTAAGCACACACATTTTTGCCTGTCTGTGCAAAAAGAAACAATGGAAGCATACAGAAGAGTGACAGTGATCATGGGGAATGGTGGAAGAGAGCTGCTAAAAGGTCCAGAGGTGAAGATATGAGAGATGTTTCACCAGGCATAAGTTTGTACAAACTGAATCACTTACATACTATTTTAGCAGGATGACATTTATGCAAAGAGATTAATTATGCATTAAGTGAACCCAGATTGGTTGGTCTGCTTTCTTGGAGACAACCTGAAAGCCACAAGTGACTGGGGGGGTGCCACCCTGCTGGGCCACACAGCTCTGACCACACAAATGAAAAGCAGCATATGTGAGTACAGAAACCTTCCAGTCTATTCCAGCTTGGCCAGTAGCATTAAGATGGCCTAAAGTAAAGCTAATTTCCTGCCATATGAAATTTAAGACTATCTCTATATCCTCAAAGAAACTGATTTCTGCCTGCCTCCAACTCAGTACCCTTTACAAACCTACCCCTTACCCCACAGACAGCTCTTAAAGTAGCATAAGCTCAAAACCTACAGTTTTAAGAGCAGCCAGGTATCTTTTTACTAAGAAGTATGTCAATTCTTCATTTAAAAAAAATACACATAGTTCCTAAGAAAACCTTGCTAGTATTTTATTCTTTTCCTCTCATACTGGAGTTGAAACAAAAAGGTTTCTTTCACTAACAATAATACTAGTGCATACACAGCTGAGCCAAAAGAATTATTCCTATTTTCTGTTGGAATACTGAGAACAGGGCACTCAGAAACAGATTTCTCTGAAACTTGGGGACATTTATTAATAGGGAGGATAAAACAGAATGGGAAGAGTCTTATTAAATTTCTCATCTGGTCACACATAATCTCCAATCTCTTTTAGCACTTCCTCTCATTTAGAGGGGAAAACAGGGACAAAACTGTCCTGACAAGCACCAGGATGTTGTCATGTTTCCTGTCCACACCTCTTCCCTGTGCCACATCTGCTCCTATGCTCACACGAGGAGAGCAATATTCTGTGCAGATAAAAAACCACTTGTTCCTAGTAGAGTGTGACAAACATCCGTGGCTTCTCGATGGATGTCTCTGTGATGTTCCTGGCATTTTAGGAACATTTATTGGACCATCATCATATAATGCTCTATGGAAAAGAAAAATGTGCTAATGTGCACTTTCGCCCAGGGACATCCTAACGAGGCTCAAAACAGAGCAGAACCAAGGCCAACAATCTCCCCTGGTCATGACAGAGAGCAGGGAGGATACTTCTGGGCTCGCCCCAAAATTACCTTATACTGCCTTATGCATAGGGTCGCTGCCCCAGAGACTCATGCTCACCTGGTATCGAGTGGCTATCTACAAAACAGTCAGCACATGCTCCACCAAATATACTGTCTGTAGCTCCAAGCAGGACATTCATGACAAGCAGGGCAGGACTGAACTTAGATAAACCTGGTCAAGGAAAACTATTTATATCCTACACAATCACTTCAGCAATAATAGCTGAAATATCTTTAAATGTTATGTAACATAAAACAGAAGTTTTATTCTTCTAAATTAGAAATGGAGGGTAAGGTCAGATTTCTTTTTTAGGAGGTACCAGGGACTGAGCCCTGGACCTCGGGATATGGGAAGCCGGTACCCAACCGTTGAGCTACATCAGCTCCCTAACAAGAGTTGGTTGGTTGGTTGGTTTAGAAGGTACCAGGGATCAAACCCAGAACCTCGTACATGGGAAGGAGGCGCTCAACCACCAGAGCAACA
>PVKH010034881.1:0-12163 GCA_004027955.1 Chaetophractus vellerosus | reverse complement strand
AAGCCCCAAAATGTGTATATCTATCATAGGCATTATGCCACACTGATGAGAGATGTGTATGTGGGGGGTTGTGGGAGATGTTGGGGGGGGTGATATATGAGTATTCCTGAACTCTCTGTGTAACATTTATGTAATCAATGTATCCTAAATATATATATATATGTATATATATGTATATATATATAATAAATAAAAATTTTTTTTAAAAAGTACAGGATTCCTATTTGGAATGATGGAAATATTTTGGTAATGTATGGTGGTGATGGTAGTGTAACATGAATATAATTAACAGCACTGTAATATACGTATGAATACAATTAAAGAGGGAGTGATAGATTGTATATGTGGTAATCAATATATCATAAAAAATTGATTAAAAATTGAAAAAAAGCAAAAAAAAGCTGTTTTTTGTTTTAAACATATAATTTGTTAATGGGTGCAATAGCTATTGAATTTAACTGATAGAGACAGTTGTTCATTTCTTCAGTGTACAGTGTAATAATTTTGAATGTGTGCTTCAAAATAGAACTACCTAGATTCATTATCCCTGTTCACCTTAGATGAGAAGCCTAATGTCTCCAAGCCTCAGTCCCTCATCTCCAAGATGGACTTTGTAATAGAAGCCACCTTGGGTGTTGTGGAAAATGGATAATGCAGAAGACTGAGCAGCCACATTGCTGGTCCATAGTGAGTGGAAAACAAAGGAGTTGTTTTATTGTTATTTTTATTATCATTAAGAATCTTTGTTCCATCTGTGTTTCACAAATATTGAGCAACCTGAAAAGATGTATTTGAATTCAATCATTTTTCACTCTTCTTATCCTCAGTATTTTATCCATAAAATGAGGAAAATATCTCATGGTTGATTACACTGCCCGAGACACCATAGGGACTCATTAAATATCAGCTACATGTAATAATAATAATAACCAATTTGAGAAGAAAGACATGTAGATGGAAAGACTAAAGTTCTTAATAAATGTTGGCTCTCAACTAGCATAGTCTAGGTGCTTAATAAAGACTTGAAATAAATTAATGAAACTCATGTGAATATTGCAAATTCTTAAATATACCTGGTGATAAATGAATGTCAGCATACCAGATTGAATTTCTCCAAATATGAGGCTGAGGGAAGGGCTTGTATGGAGGTATTTCCTTTTAAAAAAAAATCTATCTTTTAAACAATCTGAGCTTTCTCTAGTATATTAGTTTCTTAGCTACTTAAATAAATACCATACAATGGGATATAAACTCCCTCTCACTTGGAGGTGGGGTGGACATCACTATCTCAGACTCCTCAAGATTGGGGGAAGAGCTTTGGACTAGAGTGGACTTACTGGTATTCTGTTATATACTTATTGTGATTCACACAATGGAAGTAATTACAACATTTATATGGAGCCAGTGCCCAGTGGATGCTTTGTGGGCAGAGAGAGGGAAAATCAATTGTAATACAGGGGCATTTTTGGGACTTGGGAATTATCCTGAGTGACATTGCAATGACAGATATAGGCCATTTTATATCATCATATAACATGCAGAACTGTGGGAGAGACAGAGTGGTCTACAATGTGAACTTTGGTCCATGCTTAGTGGCAAAGGCCCAAGATGTGTATATCTATTGCAGGTTAAGTGCAACACTAATGAAGAATGTTTATGTGGGATGTTGTCGGAGGTGTGGGAGATGGGGCATATGGGAATACCTACAATTTTTGTGTAACATTTATGTAACCTAAGTACCTTTAAAAAATAAATAATTATATATAAATAAACAAACAAATTAATTAATTAATAGCTTACAAAGGGTTGGTTTAACAGCAGGAATTTATTGGCTCTAAGGCTCAGAGGCTAGAAGGCTTGACTTCTCCTGGAACTGATACTTTATGGATGGATGGCAATCTTAAGGTTCTCTGTCTTTTCTGAGATATGGCAATGCACATGGCTTTGACTTTTTCTTCCTCTCCTGGGTTCTGTTGACATCCACTTTCTGGCTACACTTGTGGCTTTCTTTCTGTACAATTTCCCTTGCTTATAATGTCTTCAGCCATATTGGATTAAGGCCCACCCTCATTCAGTTTGGGAACACCTAATAACATCTTCAAATTTCCTATTTACAAATGTGTTCATACTCATGTGACCAGGTTTTGGGATCTGAAACTGTCTTTATATGTGTAATGGTTTGACAGTTTTATATAATTATGAATTCCAAAAATATAAATTGAATCATGCTTGTAAACTGATCTCTTAATCTGAGCATGATTAGGTTATGGTTAGGGCATTAACTGTGCCATGTCAGTAGTATGTTGAGCCCCACCCCTCAGTGGGTGTGGTCTCAGGTATAAAAGGCAAGGCAAAAGACAGAGGAAGCAGATTTTGAGAAGCAGATTTTTGAGAAGCAGTTCTGATTTGGAGAGGATGCCCTAGGAGTAGAAAAATTAGCCCTTCACCTGAGAGTCTATAGCTGACCTTGTGGAGGAAGCACTAAGCCTGGAGAGAAATGCAGCTGTGGGAGGAGAGAAACCCAAAAGGCCTGAGACCTGGCAGACATCAGCAACTCTCTTGCTCCAACATGTGGACTTTGGTGAGGGAAGAAACTTATTCTTTGTGGCCTGGTAACTGTAAGCTTCTACCCCAAATAAATACCCTTTATAAAGACCAACCAGGGGCCGGCTCAATAGCCCAGTGGATAGGGTGCTGGCATACCACATGGGAGGCCCTGGGTTCGATTCCCGGGGACCTCTCCTTAGCGGGCAGACCGCCTTGAGAATGGCAAGCCACCATGGGCGGGCCGGAGCCGCCGTGGGCAGGGCAAGAAGCTGCCATGGACAGGGCAAGAGCCGCCATGGGCAGGGCAGGTCACCCGCGGATGGAGCGCAGCCAGCCACCCATGAACTGAAGCAAGCGCCAGCCGTGAACGGACGCAGAGACCGCCCACAAGTGGGGAAAGCCGCGCCTGCGCAGTGACCACTCTCGGCGCGTCGCCGCAGCGGGGGGAAGGGGAGATATGTAATAAAATAAATAAATCTTTAAAAAAAAAAAAAGACGAACCAATTATTCATATATTTACAGAGGCACCCCTTTGGTTGACTAATACAATAGGGGACAATATTCAATCTGCAATACCAAGTTAAGGACTTTTGTTCTCATTCTTCTCTCTCCTGGAATCCTCTTTTTCAGATGCATTGCTGGGTGGAGCCCTCTCATTTTTTCCCATTTTCAGATGAACTCCACACTCCTCAGAGAAATCTTCCCCCATAGCTTTATCTATGTTATTCTATACTCTTCATCCTATTTACATACTTATTACCAGTGATCTCAAAGTATAAATTAAAATTTTTGTTGACTTTTATATTCTGTTTTTTTCCCATCAAACATGTAATCCCTGTTAGGGTAGGGATTATGTTTATTCATTCATGTGCAAACTCAGTGGTTATTCCCTGTTACTTAGTAGGTGCTTAATCATATTACTGAATGAATATAGGTATAAATGAAATGTTTTTGACAGTTGAGAATTAAATGGTTGGGAAAGAATAAGGGGAGGATAAACACATATAAAAATTCAGAGTTAGAATCTTACCAGTTTGCATAAACAAGGTGTCCATTTTGCCAGAAGACCCAATGTTTTAAGCAATATTTCCATTAGACCTGTGCAAACAAGATCCTGTCCTCAGTACTACACCACAGAGTGGCTTCTGTGAATTTTTACAAGATCTCCTTTAGTGTCTGGGACTTGACAGCATCTATAATGACTTCTGGGTGGGACACCCTATCTTTGATCCAATGTCTTGGGCCTAGTCCCTGTTTCTCCCTTATAGGGTACTGTGGATTTTGCACCAATGGCATTATCCCCAAACTTGTGCGAGGGACCTTGGTTCCAAGAGGGTGACCCATTAAGAAAATGGCTGCAGGCCGGCTTTTTATTTCTTTCACAAGATTGTTCTACCTTGCTTTTCAGAATGGTGTTGACATTCTGATTTTGGGTGATAGAGAACAGATTTAGGGATTTAGGCTATAAATGGCCCTCTACTGACACTTGTTCTTGGGTCATGGGTGTGGGTTTATCAGCTCTCATTTGTCCATGCTCCAACAGTTGTGCTGCCATCTAGAGCACTGAGGGTAGTGGTGGTGGTACAGTCATTTTTACCTGCTATGCATCTCATTGGCTGGCACTCAGAACATTCGACCCAGTCTTTCCACAGGCTCTGTGACATGTTTCAAAAAATTCTCCTAGGATGGATGCACCTATCTCCTTCAGTGGCATTCACAACCATTGTACTGCAATACATAATGCCCTTCCAACTGATGCCCTATCTTGCCACTGATGGATCTATTAGTATTGTACTCTCCTGTGTTGGTCTTAAGCCATGTTCAATGAGGGACATCACATTCCAGAAATGCAGTGATTATGGCCTAAAAATTCAAAGGACAACATGGGTGTAATGTGCATAGTTCTATACTTATGCTACAAAATTATGAGCAGTCAATGTAACATGATCAGGAGATGAATAATTCTTTTCCCTATCATGCAGTGTGATTATCAGAATTACATTTGTGGTCATCATTAATAAAGTAATCCTTGAGAAAGTCACTGCAAGTCAGTGCTTATGGATCACCAGATGATTAATACAGAATCCTGAGCAGTGATGTAAATAAAGAACATCAAAAATGGTATTAAGGATCTGTAGGGGAATGTTATATGTTAAAATGTATCCCCCAAATTATAAGTCCAAGTCCTAACCTCCAGTGCCATAAATGACCTATTTGGAAATAAAATCTTTGAAAATATGAGCAATTGAGTCCAAACTGGATTAGAGTGGTTCTGAATCCAATATGACAGGTGCCCTTGTAAGTAGAAGAGAGTTAAACACCTTCAGAGAGACACAGGGAAGAAGGCCCTGTGAACAGTGAGGCAGATGTGATTTATGGTGCTATAAGCCAAGGAATGCCATGGATTGTTGGGAACTGCCAGAAGCTAGGAAGAGGCAGGGAAGGACTCTCAGTTACAGGTTTCAGAGACAGCATGGCCTTCTGACATCTTGATTTCAGACTTCTAGCCTCCAGAAATGTGACACAATAAATTTCTGCTGGTTTATGCAAACATGATTTTGGCCTCTGTTATATCAATACAAAAGCATTGTTTCAATCTACACAGGCTCCAAAGAGATGATTCCTGGACTTCAACAGAAAGAGAGGTGTCTGTGCACTAGGAAGACACATTTTGTGCTATGATTGGACAATAAACAAATGTATAATAACCTCTTTACCCACAAGCATAAAAATGTATGCATAAATATAGTGTTATCTAACCCTGGTCCCTGGATTTTGTGATATGTTCTTAGGTCAAATTGTTTATGAATTTTGTTTTTTATATACTTTTAAATTTTTTTAAGAAGAAACTTACATTACATAAATATTTCCCCAAAACATAGGGGATACCCATATACCCCACTCCCTAGCCAACCCACATTTTCTCACATCAACAACATCCTTCATTAGTGTGGTACATTTGCCAAAATTGATGAACACATCTTGGAGCCTTGCCACTAACTGACTATTATTGTTTACATTGTAGTTTACACTCTCTCCCACACACTTTTGCAAGTTATTACAAGATATACAATGGCCTGTATCTGCAACAACTACTCTCCAGTTCATTGGATTCACTCAGGGCAACTAAGAAGGAGATAATGACTGAGAGTAAACATCTCAAGGAACAGAGAGAGTCTACAAAGGCAAGCAAGAAAGTCCCATCCACCTGACCCACAGGATCTAAGCCCTCTCTCATTTAGAGATGGAATGGGCATCACTATCACAGAATCCTCAGGACTGGGTAATGGATGATGGACTAGAGTAGACTTACAGTTGTTCTACTTGTGATCTTAGCAAAGGAAAATTGTTTATGATTTGTAAATATTTTTAATTGGCACGTATCTTGCAAAAGTTATTTGTGTGATTCTGCATACATCAATTTTCTGTGATGAATTAATTAAATCACAAAGAAAATGACAATGTCTTTTTTCATGGAAATTGATAAGATAATTCTAAAATGTATATGAATGTGTGCCTGTGGTTGAATAGCCTTGGTAATTTAAAAAAAGGAGAGAAGAATAGAGATGGGAGGCTAGATCTACTAGATATCAGAACATATCTTAAAGATCTGTTTTGTAAACATTTTGCTATAGGCCCAGTACCAAAGAATTCTAAAGAACAGAGAAATTGTCAAGAAATTAAGCCATCTATCTTGGAAATTTAGTGTAAATTCTGTTATTTAATAAATGATGAAGGTGGAATTTTAAATTGGTAGGGAAGAACAGATTATTGCATGAATGAATAATATCTGGAAGGGCAGGTCTGTATATTTATAGATAGAGTGTATTAAACTTTACATTAGGTGACTTAAAGATGTAATCACTTATCAAAATTTGAAAATATTGGCATTTGATATCCTTTTAAAGAAAACTCATGTTCAAATTTTAAGCCAGAAAGTCACTCGAATAACTATAGAAAAACAACTATATGACTTTTTAGGTTTTCAATAGGTACATTAAGAATTATGTCCAAATTGTTCATAATGTCTCTGCTGAGCTTCAAAACTACCAATAAAATCTCAATTATGAAAGAAAAAATTATGTATATATAATGTATATAATATATAGACATTGAATATCAAAATTATTGAGAGATAAAAATAACATTTTGGATGATTCTATACATTGTTGCACATTTGTACCTAAAATAAGCTCTCTTTATTATCCCAGTCCAAGAACAGCACTTGTCGTCATGGATCAAGGCTCTGCTGTGTCCCAGAATTCAGCTCTTGAATCTAGTAAGCACACAAGTTTTGCCATAAATTCTGTAAAAAATACACTATAGTCCTTACCAGTATACGCAATATTCTATTTTTTAATATAAAGCAGGAATTAAAGCATCTTCAAATTGTAATTCTGGAGCAGTTAAAACAAATGAAAAACAGGAAAAATAATTGGTTGGGGACATAAAATATTTTCAAACACTTTAAGTCATCAAATTTCATAAAACCATGTCCTGGAAAATCATACTGACAGTAAATTTCCAAACCCTGGGATGAACTGAGTGGAAATTCTACAGGTTTATAACCTCTCAAGGAAATCCCATGAAAATTCCAGTTGACAAAGATGGAGGGATTTTTGTTTCTTCATTTTTTCTCCTGAGATCATGCTGAAGACAGCATTGTTGAAGCAATGAGGAATGCCCTCTACTTTTGTGCCAGAGATGATCTTCCTCTCTCTCTTAACTGTATAAATAAGACTTGGAAACAACTTTGTCTGGCAACGGAATGGACTTTCCTCCATTTTTTTTCCCCCTAATAATACTCTTTTTAAAAATCTCCATGTTTTCTGATGAGAAATTGGTGCTTAAACTGGTTGGGCCCAGCTGATACATAACATGTTGCTTTTCTCTTGGAACTTCTTTTTCTTGGCATTTGACAGTTTGACTACTAAGGGTCTCAGCATGGTCCATTTTAAGTTTATCTTGTTTTCAGTTCCTTCGACTTGCATGTGTATATTCAAGACTTTAATTAAATTTGAGAAGATTACTGTAATTATTTCTTTGATTCTGTATTAGTCAGCCAATGGGGTGTTGATGCAAAGTACCAGAAATTGGTTGGTTTTTATAAAAGGTATTTATTTGGGGTAGAAGCTTACAGTCACAAGGCTTTAAAGAATCAGGGTACCATAAAAGGTATCATCTCACCCAAAGTCATTGACCACTTGTTGGAGCAAAATGGCTGGCAATGCCTGCAAGGGTCCACCCTTCTTTCTTATTTGTAAGGCTCTGTGGTTGCAGCTCAGGTATAGGCTGTCACAAGGCTCATCTCTCTCTCCAGGGCTTGTTTCTTTCAGGGCTAAACTGCAGCTGTAAGCTATTAGGCTCATCTCTCTTCCCAGGGCCTCTTCTATGTCCACAGAGCCATCTCTATTCCTTTGCGTTCTTCTCCTGTGTGTTTACTTCCCAGGGCTCCAGCTCAAAACTCCAACCACCCTTCTCTGCAGTGCAGTTTCTCTGGGAGTCCCAGCCCACTTGGTGGCTGGGGACTCAATGTCCTACTAATGTGACCCAATCAAAGCCTTAATCATTATTTAATCAAGGAAAAGTGAAATTTCTGAATCCAATATAATGTAATGCCAGAGGTACAGACCAGTTAATAAACATAATTCAATATCTATTTTTAGAATTCAAAAACAATATCAAACTTCTATAGATTCCTTCTTCCCTTCCTTTTCTTCTTGCCATTCTGGACTCCCATAATGCATATATTGGTAAGTTTAATGGTTTCCCACAGGTCTCTTCAATTCTGTTCACTCTTTTCATTCTTTTTTCTTTTTGCATCTTAGCCTGAATAATTTCAATTGTCTTTTCTTTCAGTTCACTGGTTCTTCCTTCTGTCAGTGGTAATCTGTTCTTGAAGCCCTTTAGAGATGTTTTTGTTTTTTTCATTTAAATTACTGTGATTTTCAACTCCAGTAATTTTTTTTGGTTCCTTTAAAAAATTTATATCCTTTATTCAGATTATCATATGTTCATTCATTTTCCTGATATCCTTTAGTTCTTTATTTGTGTTTTTCTTTATCCTTTTGAACCCACTGAAGATCATTGTTTTAAAGTCTTTTTATTTTGTTCCTTTCTATGGGACTTAATTTCTTTGTTTTTGTTTTTGTTTGCAGTTGGTTTTTGTAGTTGTTGTAGCCTTGTAATTTTTGTTGAACACTGTACATTTTAATATTTTAATGTGTTAGCTCCTTAAATTTGTATGCAGCTAATGAAATGATAGAGATTTCCTTGAATGCCAGGAGCTAACAAAAACAAACAAACCAAAGCAACAAATAAGTAAATGCATACATACATACATACGTACATACATACATACATAAATACATACATCATCTTTATGGACTTTTAAATATTGCTCTGCATTGGCTGGTGTTCTTCAGTGTTTAGTCAACCTACCAAGAATATCAGCTCAAGGTAAAAGTGAAGTGCAAGGTCTCTTTTCTAAACCTGAGTCTTGTCCTGGCCTTTAATTGATATGGCCTTGGGAATTTGTTGTTTACAGGAAACCAGATTTCAATAATCATTTGCCCCAGGCCACTTTGACTTGTTTGTACACTGCTTTATCTGTCCACAAGCTGATTTTGCCTATATGGCAAGTTCTGGCAGAGCCAGCCAGTAAAAACTTTATAGGATCAGTCTTTCTAGCTTCCACCTGGTAGATTGTCACCCACATTAGGTACCCCCATGCACATAGGGGTTATTTTGCTCCCTCTGGAGAAGGGATATGGACCTACAATGGGAATGCAGGCTGCTCCACATCATAATGTGAAGGCCTTAGGGGAGGGGCCAGCAAGAGTACCATGAGTTTCTCCTACCATTTAAAAAAATATTTATTGTTATTTATTTCTTCCCACCCACCTTGTTGTTTGCACTTGCTGTGTCTATTAATCTTCCTTATTTTTTTAGGAGGCACCTGGAGCTGAATCTGTGACCTCTGATGTGGGAGGGTGATGCCTAATCCCCTGAGCCACTTCTGCTCCCTGCTTTTTGTGGTGTCTCTTATGTTTTACCTCCCTGCATCTCTTGTTGCATAACCTTACTGTGTCAGCTCTCCATGACTTCCCCTCAAATCAGCTCACTCTCTTCTTTAGGAGGCACTGGAAACTTCTGTTCTCTGCTTTGCTGTTTCTCTTGTTATGGTTTTCTTGTGTGTCTTGTTGCATCAGCTTTGTGTTCCTGCCCACCATGCCACCTTGCTGTCTTCACTAGGAGGCACTGGGATCCAAACCAGGGACCTCCCATGTGGTAGGTAGGAGCCCAGTTGCTGAGCCACATCCAATTTCCTCTCCAGCCATCTTTAAAAACTGTATTTTCTTGATTTTGCATTCACCCAGTTAGTGCACCCCTTTCATTTTTTTCTATTGTTTTGAGGAAGATGTCTCTGCCAGTTTTTGTTAGTCATTCAAACATTCTGTTGGAGAACAGAACTTTGGAGTGTCTTACATTTCCATCATGGTCATCTGTGTCAATGCTCTTCCTTTTGTGTCTAGATTATTTCACTTAACATGGTGTCATCAAGGTTTCCTGATGTAGCATGTATCAGAACCTCATTTATTTTTACAGCTGAATAATAATTCATTTTGTATACATAGCACATTTTGCTTATCTATTCACATGTTGATCATACTTGGGTTGCTTCCACCTTACAGCTATTCTGAATAATGCTGCTAATAATGTTTGTGTATAAATACCAGTTTGAGTCCCTGCTTTCAATTATTTTTGATATATACCAAGAGGGATGGCTCTTTTTATGATATTCTTTTCAAGAACCTTCATTTTAATTTTTATTTAAATTCATGTGTATATTTATGTTGCCTGGCTTCTGATTAGACCCTGAAATGCAGATTATAAAAGGACCTCTTTTATGGATTAGGCACCACAATTTTGAATATTTATGAGGCTTCTTGTTTGGGGAGTAGGTGTTCTTTATCTACCTGTTTTCTTTCTTTTACTTTTTATTTTTCATTTTTTATTATTTTATCTTTATTAGCAAAGTTGAAGGTTAACAGAAAAACCATGCATAAAATAAAAATTCCCTTAAACTACCCCAACAAAAACAAATTGCTTTGGTGTGGAATATGTGTTACAATTGCCAATAGCTCATTTATATAACTGTAATATTAATCATTCTCTATGATTTAATGTAAGGTTGTATAGTGTTTGTTTAGTGTAGTTTCATGTATGGTTTTAAAACTTTTTATTCTGTTATCATATAATCAAACATTTCCCTGTTAATCACATTCAGATATATATTTCAGTGCTGTTGATTACATTCTAAATGTGCTACCATCAACACCATCCATTACCAAAACATTTCCATCACTCCAAACAGGAACCTGTATATTTTAAGCTTTTGCTTTCCATCCCCTGCCCCCACCCCATACCCTGGTAAGCTATATTCCATATTCTGATTCTAAGAGTTTGATTATTCTAATTGCTTAAAATCATACAACATTTTCTTTTTGTTTCTGTCTTAATTCTAATCAAAATGTTGTCTTCAAGTTTGATCCATGTGATCACATGTATCAGGACTTCATTCATTTTTACAGCTCAATTATATCCCATTGTATGAGTACATACCACTTTATATTTATCCAATTATTGTGTGATTTGCACTTGGATTGCTTCCTTATTTTGGCAATTGTGAATAATGCCACTATGAGCATTGGTGTACAGATGTTTGTTTTTGTTCCTGCTCTCAATTCTTCTGCATATATACCTAGTAGTGGTATTGCCAGGTAAAATGTCTAATCTATATGCAACTTCATTAGGAACTGCCAAATAGTCCTCCACAGTGGCTGTACCATTCTACAGTCATAACAAAACTAAATAAACATTCCAAAAATCTACCTCCTCTCTAACACTCATCATTTTTGTCTTTTTCATAGTAGGCATTATCAAAGGTGTGAAA
This sequence comes from Chaetophractus vellerosus, assembly GCA_004027955.1. Lineage (NCBI taxonomy): Eukaryota > Metazoa > Chordata > Mammalia > Cingulata > Chlamyphoridae > Chaetophractus > Chaetophractus vellerosus. The sequence continues at coordinate 660 of PVKH010034881.1, read as the reverse complement.
TGATATTTGTTTTTTGGATTTTATTTGCATTTCTCTATTCACAAGTGATGTCCAACATTTTTTATGTGTTTTTATTTCAGTATTTGTATTTCTTCTTTGGATAGTTGTGTTTTCATTTTTTTGCCCATTTTTTAATTGGGTAATTTGTCTCTTTATTGGTGAGTTTTTATGTATCTTTATATATAATGGATAATAAATGGTTATCAGACATCTGATTTCCAAATATTTTCATCCATTGTTGTCCCGTCCAGTGGGGCCTCTGAACCTGTGGGAAAAAGAATGGTATGGGAAAAGGAGACATGAAGAATGGCAGCAAGATAGGAGGTCTGATCAAGCTGCAAAAGTTTATTGGTGAGGTACAAGTATTTATGCTCAAAGGGAGGAGGGAGTGGTTAGCAGGGGAGGGTGGCTTGTTAGTTATCTATTGGTAGCTGCTGTTGCTGGGGGAGGGGATAGATTAGCTAACTGGCATTTCCAGTTCTTTGAGAAATCGGTGGAACATGACTCAGGCTGTTTATTATTAACTCGGGAGGCCATGCTGCTGACAACATAGAGTACTTTATGTTTCCTTAATTGTCCCCAACATCTCCTTTTGTTTTTCAAAAAGGATGGAGGGAGAATGCTGATTAGGCACCCTCTGGCATTAACTGGCTGGAGGAA
>PVKH010034880.1:0-11809 GCA_004027955.1 Chaetophractus vellerosus | reverse complement strand
CCCAGCACGCTGCTCCCTGAGACACGAAGCACTGAGACTCCAACTTTTGATTCAACACCTACATTCTGATACACGTATCATCACTCTGCCTTTAGGTTGCTATGGCAAACGCTTTTTCAGGTCAATATTATTTCCAATAGGAGCTAAAAGAAGTCATTAATAAAGAATTAAGTATATCAAAAAATAAATTATTACGCACATACACAGATATACATCCATGGGTATATATCACACTTCTCAAAACCTTCTTCCTTCGAGAGGTGACAAGCATTGGTGATCTGAGCTCCAGCCTGTTTTGAGCCTACTTTCATGCTACTGTCCCCTGTGGTGTCCCTCAAAGAGAGCCCTGCTCTTCTCTCAAGGGGAAGCTACTACTTGATTTGTGGCTACTCAGAAAAACATGCCAGTTCTCAAGCTTGGCTTATACAAGAATCACTGGAAATTATTAAAAATACTTATTATGGGGACTCATCCCGAGCCTAAAACTTCTAATTTTTCAAGAGAAAGCTAATATTTTAACGTTTAAATAATCTGTAGATCTACTCCAAACTACATCTATGGGCCAAATTTGGAGTTTTACATTTTACTTTCCTGATAATAAAAGTAAAAATCTTTCACTGAGAATTTTTTAGAGAAGCAAATTAGAAACCAGAATGCATTAACTCCACCAAACAGAGGTAACCTCTATCACCTTGGTACATGTTTTAACAGTGTTTGGGCTACACACACATTTTGTGCTATTTTTTATTGTATTCTTTCCACAAAATTGAATCATATTATTTTAAAACTTATTTTCACTTCAGTATATTTCATGACTGTGTTCCATATTGTTACTATGATAAAATACAAATTTTAGTAGCTGCGTAATATTCTATTTTCTATTCAAATCACTGTAATTCATTAGCCAATTTCTGTTGTTGAAGACGTCATCTCTGTTCAATTTCGTTGCTATTCTAACTCATGCTATGATATACATCTATGTGCTCATCTTTGTTCATTTCTTTAGGATAAATTTTTAGAAATGTTATTTTGGGGTGAAATATTTTGAAGGTTTTTGAATTATATTAGCAACCTCTAAAATTAAAAAATTGGGGTTCAAAATCCACTCTTCCTCCTCCAGGATAAGGAACCTGAAGCAAATTTCCTCTGTAAACTTCAGGGTTTTCATCTATAAAATGGGGAGAGTATGACAAAAAAGTGTACCAATTTTCACTTCTTTTAGCAATGTGTGAGAGAATGTGAGACCCTGATCTCTTGCCATTTTGTTTTTTTTTTATTTCCACATTTTTTCCCACAGAATAAATGAAAATGGCATATAATTTCATTCCTATTTTTTTATTACAGATCATGTACATTTTCATATATTTACTTATCATTTACATTTTTAATGCATGAATTGCATATTCTTATTTTCCTACTGGGATACTTTCCTTTTTATTAGTTTTAAGAAATATAGTATTTGTAGTGAAATCTATCAATCTTTCACTTTTATTTTATAATCTAATTTTATATGATAAAAAGGATGGCTTATCCCCATATCAAACAGGTTATTTAAATTCTTTTCTATTTCAATTTTCATATTTAAGTATTTAACTCACATGAGGAATTTACCTTGTAAGTGATGTGAGGTATTGTCCCAACAAAATTTGTTGAAAAAAAATTCCTTTTCTCACTAACAATTTGAAATAAATTTTTAATACTTCTGTATGTGTCTTTCTGTTGTAGGGTTCTATTCTCTTTCAGCGATCTCCTCTGGCTCCAGCACAATACTTTTATATCTATTCAAATTTTATAATTAATACTTTTCAACACCTGTGAGAACAAGCCCATTTCCCAAGCCTTTCCAGCTCTTTTTGCCTGTTTCAACTTCCAGATGAACACTAAAACCATACTAAGCAAAACATTCCACATTTGAATATTAATTGGAATAGTATTAATTTAGAAATTAATCCTGAAAGAATTGACATCTTCGAGCTATCAAGCTTCTCAGTTACAGACCCAAGCTTTGATAAAACTTAAGGGTGTATTTTACAGTTATCACCTCTGGCAAGAACCCAGAGCGCTGGAGTCTGTGTTGCTGACCCATAAGCTGTGGCAGTCACCAAGGCAGAAGCCAGGATGAGGCGTAAGTGCGACTCAAAGACCAAAAGACCTGGGGTATTGGTGGGACTCTGGATTATTGCTATTTTTTCTGTTAATTTAATTAAACCTCCCAAATTTCTCTCTAATTTCTTTGTAAATGTAAAAATATAATAATTGTGCTCCCCACTTCTCCCTACCCTCCTATTTCTTGGGGATGGTGTGCATTATGGACATCTCTAATACATTTTGCTAAAGGATACTGCCAAGACTTGGCCGTTTTCACTAATCAACAAGTTCAACCAGATGAACTTCCTGATCGTATATGTACAACAATGGCAATTTCATATGATTCACCTTAATGTGTGCTGACAGCCCCTTCTGGTGTGTTTCACTTGCTCACTGTCAACCAGCTTTGTAGATTTCATTCCCTTTCTCATCGTTAAGTATGAGGAAAAATACATGCTTTATTTCCTTAAGGAATGGCGTAACACCCAGACACCAATCATTGAGGAGGTTTTTAGAGATCATGTGGTTTAATTACATAATTTCATAGCTCAAGAAACTGACACAAATAAGTGAAGATGAATAGCTGACATATACATAAAATTGTAAAAATTCAAGAGATTAATATAAGCACCTACAGTTTGTAAAATGAAGGAAAGCTGATGCTTAAATGAATGCCTTAATAAAGGCTAGACACTTCCTTCTCATTCACAACTTACTTCAAGAAAGAACTCTTCCCTGTGATTGACCTGGCTTAGCTGCCTGAATAATCTTTCTAAAGCATGGGACATCCTATCAGTTCCTTGACTCTCCCACACTTTCCATGTCTTCCCCTTCAGTATATCTATAAGCTCAGCCCAGCATTCCAAGCTCTCCAGGGATCTTCCAGATTCTGCTTTCCTGTTATTCCCTAGCACTTGTTTGCCTTTTCGGGCAGTGTGGTCCCCTTCCGGGTCCTGACTTTTTACCTTTAGTTCGTGATCTTGCTCCCACTTCTGCCACTCCTTCACTATCTACACCATACCTGTCATTCAGATCAACACCCATTCATTTCCCGGAGGCCGTGGGAAAACCCAGTTCTGCAGTGCTTTCTGAAGCACCCCATCCTGTTCTGTATTGTCTTCTGCTTATGTGTGTGTCTTATCTTCCATGAGGTTTCTTTTGCCAGCTCTGGGCTATGCAGACAGTAAACATTTTGAGGATTAAGGTATACCAGGTATTTTGGTGGACTACTCCAGTTTTCCTTCCACCTGGTCTGGTGATGGTTGGAGTGAGTAGCAGACTGGAGTGGACACAATGTATGGTCACCAAGGCTGCTAGCCAATTGCCCAGGCATTGCTGGATGCCACAGCTACATTCCTCCTTTTGTACCTCAATTTTTCTTCTTTTTTCACTAACATAACCTGATTTTTACTAAATGGTTCACCCCTTCAAGTACAGGAGAGGGTGTAGGCTGCCAGCAAAGCTTTTAGGAATCTTTTTGTCCCAGCTTTTGGTATTCTGGGAGAATAAAACCAAAAAGGCCAGTGGAAAGAAAATTGGCATCAGTATCTCCATATTTTCTTGATTTCTGATTGAGGACCCCATTTATAGCCCATTCACAGCAGTTTGCATTACCCTCCTTTAGAATTTTAATAATTGTTAAATAAACCTCGCTCATATTTAGGTTGCTTTAGCTAAAGTCTTAACTCTTCCTGGCTTTAATTAGATAATTCACTTTCATATTTTTTTATTGAGGCATAATTTCATCAAATCATGAGAATCTGATGGGAGTATTCACACAATGTCATTGATTCTTTGAGGTTTGTCTTAAAACATTTAGGGATATACTTGTCCTCATATTTTGAAACCTTCTCAGCTGTTTCCAAAAGTCAGAATAAAGCTGCTGGATACATTTTTTTTTCCTTACTTGATGCATTCTTTTTTTCCTTTATAGAGTAGAGGATCATAAACAACATATACATTATTTATCTCAGAAGAAGTTCTAAGGTTGCCACTAGCTTTAAAGACGTTGCATTGCATAGAGACTGGTATTATTTTTTTTTCTTAAATATGCAGAAAAACTAAAGGACAAATGCTCTACCATTTTCTTATTTTGTTATGTTTTTATGAGGTTATTTTTCCCAGATATAGAATTGGGGCAAAAATCTGGGAATTAAACAAATACATGAGGATTTCCAAGTGCTCATTTTATTTTCAAATTTCCTTTTCCCCACTGCTGGCTGCAAGGCAGTGTCTTCTGCTCTGCATACCTTTTCATCTTGGAGTTTAGGGAATTGTTTTCCTTTTTTCTCTTTTCTATATATTTTTTTTCTTCTAGGTCTTACTCTTCACAAGGAAGCCAGAAGTGTGATAGGAAGGTGTGATTTTTAATTTACACCCTGAGCCTTGCAAATAATGACTTTTCACACCCTGCTTGGGCTGCTGAGCCTAGGGGAGGAGCTCTGTGGTTACTGTGGTCTTAGCAAATTAAATCCACTGCTGTAATTCAGAAAAACGGTCTTCTATATTTAACCCTTGTTTTCAATTTTTCAACGTGGTGTTTGTGAATACTTATGAGAATGTGGCTTATTCCTTTGAGCTGTACTTCATTACTTTGAAGCATACCTGTTAGGAGAGTTCTAGGAAGTGATTTTTGAAGGCTGTTATCTTTTCATATTGTCAAGTATGAAATGGTAAACATGTTTTCGCTTTCCATCATTCTAACCATGACGTTGGAAATGGAAACTCGTGTAAATACACAGAGATGAAAAATACAATAATATTGATTTTTTAGAACTTCTAGCAATAAAATTTAAGTATATGCTCTAATAAATATTTTTCTTTCTTATGACCTGACTTCTTCAAAGTGCAGCTTTTTCCGCAGTCTTTATAGTTTTGCTGAAGGGAAAGCCTATCATTTAGATTGCAGGATGAAACTGAACAGTAATTTTAAAAGATCTAAATGTTTTACTTTGTTCAGCCCCTGTCCCCAACCCTTTCCAGTCCACTAAACGCTTCTGAAAACAAGAGATGCGCTGTCTAAGGGAAACTGAGGAAAACATTATTGAATTTGGTATTGTTGTTTGAAATTTTCTAAGTGGATGCAGAATAGTGGAATGCAAAAATAACTGAATAAAGAACGTATCTTGCAAATGCTGTACACACTGCTTTCATTTAGACAATCATTAAAGTATTTAATGACTTTCCCATTTTGAATCTCTACAATTGAATTTTTTAAAAAGTGTTCAAGCAACATACTAGTTTTTCCTGGTTAACTTACCAGTCATAACAGCGTCCAGTAAAGGACTAGAACCGAATGGAATATGTAAGAGTATTATTGGAAGAGAGGAAAGAAACCTGCAGATTCTCCTGAAAAAAATGTGGCTCCTATTTCCTCCTCTTGTTAAGCTAAACCCAGGAGAAGCAGATACACGGTTTTTCCCAACTGGGGAATAGCAAGGGGTTAACCAGCCTCGGTTTACTAAGTATCTCCATCAGGCGTTTTTTCTGATCCTTCTCCTTTCCTCCCCTGCCCACCCCTTTTGTAAATGTCAACCACTTCCTGATGAGCCTGGTGGTGGTGAATTTCACACCTTTATTTCTTTGTGAAGAAACCTGGGTGTTAATGGCACAGGATTGGGTACCATTGTATGCCAGTGGCTGTCTGTTAGTAAAGCTGAGGGATGCCAAGGGAAAAAAGTAGGAGAAGGGGAAGAAATTTGAGAAATGAGATGAGGAAAGAGGCTAAAATACGTATTTGTTTTATTAGCTAGCAACTTTAAATGTGTATTGTGAAAATTTTTCACTTTAGAGACACTTAATATTGAGAGTCTAAAGGAGTCTGGCAATAGAGGGAACTTAGAAAGCTGATTGTTAGGGGAAAAAGAAAAGAAAGATAATCAGAAAGAAAAACTGAAGAACCCTTCTCTGACCTTTTTATTCAGGTGTATTTACAGGATCCGACAATGGAAACGTGGTCAGTTGATCAAGTCTGCAGTTGGTTGGTGGAGAAAAACTTAGGAGAGCTAGTTCATAGGTTTCAAGGTGAGTTGCTTACACTTTCAAAAAAAATTTTAATTGAGCAGCCTAGATATCCTGAGTGTCCTCTGTTATTGAAAATTGCTTTTGTTGTCTAATGTCTGTGTGCTTGTGAATTTGAATGTGGAGTTGCTAGAATAGGAAACCTTCATTTCTTTATTGACTGTAGCAGAGTTTCAATTTGACCTCGCCTCCACAGGAGAATATAATCTTTCAAGAAGAACTCAAATTCCTAAGAGTTATTTAAAATACACGTGATAGATGCATTTTTATTACTTTTGTCCTTAAATAATGCAACATGTATTTTTTTTTCTGCAGTGTTGGATTTACTGTTGGATTCTTACTAACCAAGAATAATTTCCCCAAGATTTTCTTCTCAGAAAATGAATCCTGTTAGGAATTATCAGAGTGGGGGGAGGGCGGTTAAGGTAGGAAGTGAAGTTTTCATTGGAACTCCATGCGCTGGTACTTCCTTAGGAGGAGACATAGATTTTGAATTATGCAATATTAGAGTTTCATCTCTAAATTATAATTGTAGAGGAGAAGCCCAGATGAGCCTTTTAAAACTAGAGATGCTTTTGCCTGTTCAGTGCTTGGGTTTTGGCGTGCTTTACCCCGAAACCCTGTAGAAAAACATGTTTTTCTTTTTCCCAGAGGAAGAAGTAAGCGGTGCCGCCCTGCTAGCACTTAATGATCGGATGGTTCAGCAACTGGTAAAGAAAATTGGGCACCAGGCTGTTCTAATGGATCTAATTAAAAAATACAAGCAGAACAATCAAGGGCTGAAGTGTCCCGGAAGCCCTAGAGAAACCGCGCAGGTGGCGCCAAGCAAAGCAGCCGCAGAGTAAGTGCACTCACTATGGTCTCGTCCAGGGTCTGAGCTTTCACGAGGATGATGTTTGGGTTTTAACCTCCTAGACAACTGTGACCATTTTCAGCTGGATTGTGTGTACAGTACCTCTAACATTTGTGTGAAGGATACTTCAGCAACGTTTTATGAATTAAGGTATATTTTGTATTTTGATTGATGGGGGATTTTTTTTAATGCATCATTTTTTAACACTGCCTCTATTAGGGCAGCCCAGTAAGCAGGCAGTTTCTCTATACACTGCTGTGTAACAAGAAGTTGGAATGTACATATAACAGTAGCCGAAATGGACTCCTGCAGGTTAGGTTTTAAAACTAGGGGTTGGGAAAGACATCTCTGGCTGTTTCTTTGCTTTTCCCAAAACTATTTACTGATTTATTTATTTAATAATTAGTTAATTGTTGGTTGCTTGTGGTAACTAATTTATATTCTCCTCTAGAGACTTTCACAATGTAATTTGCTAAGCACAGTTGCCACAATGGGTTTTCAATTTCTTAACAGTATCCTTGGGATACTAAACACAATGATAGCATCCCACAAAAACCGTGTCAAAATATTTGTAGCAGCAGATAAAAGCTTTGAGGTTTGGGGGTGTTTTGTTTGTTGTTTTTATCATTGACTTCTGCAAGGATGATAACAGGAGACATATAATTAAACATTGCATCTTATAAATTTATACTCTGTGTTCATTCCAGGCATTCTGACTTGATTTGATTTTTATATAGTTCAGACTTTTCCAGGGTTTCTAAGATTATATAATTACTGTAGATGAGTATTTTTAATTAATACGTGAGGTTCGCTGAAATCCATGCTTTTATTTTAAATTTTCCAGAATATATTGGTATTAATGTGTATTTTTTCTCTTTTTCTTTGATAAACAATGGCATGCTAGAAACCTGGTTTAAGTAATCTGATTTCTAGACTACTTGGATATTTGGGACATGGGAGGGGGACAGGTGGGCTAGAAGCATTGAACTGGAAATGAGTGAATTTCTTTTTCCAGCATCTGATTTATTTGAAGGATTTCTCCTAAACTTTGTTTTGATATAAGAAGTATACTCTTCAACATGAGGTTTTTGATGAAGTTTTTATTGCATGCTTTTACCCCTTTCCAGTAAAGAGAGGATGTGAACCTCAAAGAGAACTCAAAGTAATTTCCCCACATTCTTGGATGAGTAGAACTTTTGAGCTGGAAGGTCCCTTCAGTTGACTGGAATCTTGATATTGCCTTAGGCCTAAGTTGGAAGCAAACCCTCAGCCTTGTTTCCACTGCAAATCAGTTTATAATGTTCTCTAGTAAATGAGAACTGGCCTGACTGCCAGGAAATCTGGGCTTCATTCCTGATTCTACCACCGACTTGGATTCATTATATTAAAGTCAGCGTTACTGTTAACTTCATCTGCAGGTTGTGAAGTTATATAGTACCCAGCTCCGGGTTCATTCCACTACTGTTATACGTAACATAATTCTTCAAGCAAATTTCCCCTTCCTCTCCCAGACCAAAATAGTGCTGTGTGAAAAATTAAGCTTTGTGAAAGTAATTATGAAAGGCAGTTTCAAACCTAGGCTGTTACACCCTACCCAGTGAATATGTGAATCACTGTAAGGATTATATTGTCATGTGCTTAGATTAAATTATCATGACACAAACCCACAACTCATGTGGGTTGAGAATGCTTATTGGTTATATTTGGTGGTTACAGTCTATTGTTAAGTGGGAATCAAGATGAAAGAAAGGCATGAGAATATGCTATTTAATCAAGTCCTTTCAGAAAAACACGTAATAAAGAGAGGAAAATTGGTGTAGTAGAAAGAACACTAAATTTAGGTATCTAAATGCTTAATTTCAAAGCCATTTTCAAATGCTTTTAGCTACCCACCTAACCTTGAAGATTTTGCTTGACCTTTCATAACCTCTCAAGTGTTAAATGAGGTGGTTGACAAAATGATGCTTAAGGCCCCTTCTCAAGAGTCTATACTGACATTCTAGATCAGAGATGGCAGATGGGTTTCAGTTTGACTGTAAATTCCACTTAATGGCTAATGGTCACCCGGTGTGTTATTTTGAAAAGGGTTTGTTGGACACATCTGGACAGGGTATTTGGTTTCCTATTCAGACTTGGGCAAATGGTAGGGAATATGCAATAGATGGGAGTGTTCCCAGTTGTTTTTTTTCCGTTGTTGCCCTTGTTGGAGCTGGTAGAAAAACCACTGGACAGGAAAACTGAGGTCAGATCCTAGCACTGCTACCAAGCAGCTTGTGGCCTTGAGCACGTCGCTTTCCCTTCTAGGCCTCAGAAAACGAGGGTGTGAGTGAAGTATGGTTCTAAGACCTTGAGATTTCCAAAAAAATGACAGGGAAAGGAGATGGGTCTGACATAGAGTTAACCATTTTATGTTACCACATAAGACTATTGCCCCCACGAGGTCCATTCTATTGTTACCATCATTTCATAAAGGAAGAGATAACCTTCACACCTCAAAGAGTAGGACAGACTGGTGAAAGAGGCCAGCATCGTGTGCTGCCTCCTGCTGTATGGGGGCCACTGAGTGAGATGACCCTGGATGCCCTTCTTTCATTGCCCTAAGAATTGAGTCTAATGTGGAAGTGGACACAGATCGTGCAGTTTGTTATGGGCCCACCACTGCCCTCAGAGCTGCCAAGATGGGTGGTTTAGCCCCTGTTGAATCGTCCCTGTCCCACCTCTCAGAGTTGAGGGGCGTTACTGACACATGATACTTCTTTCTTGGTGACAGGGGTGAGCAGTCCTCCAGTCCAGCCAGCCGCGGGGAACAGATACCATCTTTCTATCCAGCTGACAACCTTGGTAATGGACTAGTTGACCAAAGAGTACTCAAACAAAGGTGAAGGTGCCAAATTTACAGCATTTTAAAGCCAAATGATACTATTCATCTTTGTCTTTAATAAAATATGTGTTTAAAAATATTTCTAGATAGAAACTTTTTGTTTACCTGGAAGGCATTTTTTTTTTATCAAGTGATGAAGATACGTGGTAATAGATGAAGGTTAAAATTTCTGACCTTCGTGTTGGAAAAGTGAAGTTTTGAAGTGATGTTCCATAGCACTCAAGTACCAGTTCTTAAGGAAAAGGAGGGTTTCTCTTTCCGGGGTGATTGGCATTAGCCACAAAGATGGAATTTATTTGGTCAATGGTATCCTACCGAATTCACCTGGGGGGAGTCTTTGCTTTTGTTTGTGAACTTTGCAGTTGTTTTAACTTGACTCTTCCTGATAGAGGCACTGTGTTGGTAAACTTTCCTTTATATTCCTGAGGTAGATTTTATATAGTGCAGTATTTTAATATATGGGTTGCATTGAAACAAAGGAAAACCATAGACTTGGAGATGCAGACATGGGAAAATGTAGCTTGGACAAAATCCCCAGGGCCCTTGTAGCTGTGAGATGAGGTGAGGTGAGGCAGGAGTCTCCCAGCCTCCTGAGCATTTTCAGGCTGCCCTGCAACTGCAGAGATGTCAGCATGGGTGGGAGAATCTTCAGGCAATAGCCAAGTAAGAGTGTATTCCTAAACTCTTCCCATTAGCATCCCATTTAGTACACTGGGCAGTCCTGTCCAGTAGGCTGCAGTCTATCTCTTTGATAAATGAGGAAAACCAAAAATCAGAGAAGTCCAGAGACTACTAGTTCATCTTCCTCATGGGGAGCTCTGGCCTGGGCACAAAGCCAGGCATGCAGGACACCAGCAATCCCGGGAGGCTGAGACGAACCTTGGAGCAGACACTCTCACTGAAGGAGGCTCTGGCCAAAAGCTGTCCTCTGTTCTCTTCTCCTCCCCACATTTGCCCTCAAGACCTTCCAGCATTAGGACCCATCTGCCTTCACCCTGTTTGCTTCTATTCAGGGAAGTGAGCAAGAAGGTAGAGAGGGGTGTCCTTCACTCTTCATCCTTCTTCCTAGGTGGGAAATCAGTTCCCATGGCTTTCCTGGTCTTAACTCTGGTTCACTTCTTTAGTTTTTATGGTGACTTCATCCCCCTCCTTTCTGCCCATCAGTGCTTATTGGTTCCTAGTACTTCTCTTTGATGTGGCCCCAGGTGTTGGAGGCAGCCTCTAGTTCTCCACTACCCCTTCCAATGCGGAGCTTCTAAATGCAGCTGTAGGGAGAAGGATGGTCTTATAAGTAGGCAGTGCCCTCCGCTGCCCAGTGCTCAGCACAGCCCTCCTCCCAGCTGCAGGCCCACCTCCCACAGGGCGTCTTTGCCTGTGGGTGATGAAGACGCACGTCTCTCCATGCAGGCCTCTCTTCTCTAAGTCCTCTGAGGTCATTCGTCCTCATAAAGATCCTGTGATGCTGGAGGGCAGGCATTGATCAGATTATTGAGGCTCAGAGAGGTGAGCTGATCAGAGGAGCTGCCCTGGGCTTGGAGGAACTTCTCATTCTTCATGGGAAGAAGTGCACGAACGAAAACAAAGACTCCACCTAGGCAAATTCATGGCTTTCAGAAAGGAGAGAAATAGGAGGGTTTAGGAACCACAACCCTAAGGTAGTGGTGCTGAGCTGTCCCGTGTCTTTCTAACCGCAAACGGTCTGCCAAGCTCTGGCTGGGGGATTGGACCATCTGCCGTACATCTCTGCATAAGAGCTCAGAGGTGGTTGTTTGCAGGTGAGCTCCTCTGCCTGCCTTAGGACATAAACTTGGGTGTTAAGAAACACAAACCCACTGGAACTAACCCAAGATAAAGGGAGTTTATTGTAAGGGAAGCATTTCACAACATCCAACCACAGAACCTGTAAGCTCCATGGGACAGGAGGGAACCAGTGCTGAAAAGCCAGCAAGTGAAGCTGTCTCTCCGCC
>PVKH010034879.1:0-11801 GCA_004027955.1 Chaetophractus vellerosus | reverse complement strand
CTACATCTAAAGCCTGTGCTGGAGAACCCTTCCTTCCCTCTTTTAGCTTCTATGTTTGCTAGAAATCCTCAGGGTTCTTTGGCTTATCTATGTATTGCTCCAGTCACTCTTCCCCCACCTTCACATGGCCTTCTCACTGGTGCCTGTCTATGTTTCCAAATTTTCCTTTCTTATAAGGACACCAGTCTTATTGGATGGGGGCCCACCTTAATCTAGTTTGGCCTCATCCTAACTAATCACATCTCCAAAGATCCTATTTACAAATGGGAGCACATTCACAGATCCTGGGTTTAGAAATTGAACATATCTCTTGGGGGGATACAATTCAACTTATAACGGATGCCAAATCCAGAGGAGCCAAACTTTGAAATATGATCCAAAGCCAGGCTTAGATCATAAGGACAGGATTGAAAGAAGAAGGATGTACAGCAACACAAAATAGAGCAGGTGATGAACAAGCATTTGGTGAATGCATTTATAAATAAATAAATGAATGACTTATAAGAGAGAATGAGATAGAGGCACCAAAAATATATTTGGATATTTTAAATCTGGGTTACTGGTAAATGTTAGTTCTATTTAAAAGATTTTGGGAAGTCAGGAGAAATTGAAGGCTTAAGTAGTATATATAGAGATGGATTTTTGATGTGGGACATTTAGCAGAGGATATTCAGTAAGCAATTGAAAAAGTGGGCACTAAGAAGAAAAGTTGAGACTAGAGTTTGAAGCTTACAAAATGTTCTACATGCTTCACCTCATTCTCCAAAATAACTAAGTAATAAAAAAAATTGGGTTAAAGAGAAGTTTACTGACATGGCCAAAAATTCATGGCTAATGGGTGGATGATTTAGTAATTGAACTCTAGTTTCCAACCATAAGGTTGAGTATTAATTTTATTACACCATATTATCTTTCATATTAGAATGAGTAAATCATTCAAAATAAAAAGAGTATGCATGATAATATGAGTCAGGCCACAAATATAATATTGTCTCGCACTAAATGTGCCTGGCTTCAGGTGACAAAGAACTGAAATTTATCAAACCCGGAAAATTGACCTCTCCCTTAGTTAAAAATATTTTTTCATTCTTTCCAAGAGTTACTTGCTAGCTGAAATTTTCCTGCTGGTATAGACATAGCTGAGGAGTATCACCTGCCTGCCAAAAAAATAAATGTGTTGGAAGCTGTTAAGTGGATTAGAGCTATGTGCCACAAAGTAATATCCCGTAGTATAGTCAAAAATTCCACCTTGGCTGAAGACATCCCTAAAAACTCAATAACAGAAAAGGAAAGAACACATTTAGAAAGCTTTCTTAGGCAGAAGATGTGAAAGAAATTGCACAAACACAAGCAAAACCAGCAAATATTTGAAAATTTGCCAAGTAGCTGGAAGCAGGAATTAGGGAAAAAAATTCTTCTGAGTCCTGCTGATTTTCTAGACTACTCTGAGAGTCAAAAGTACATATTATTTATATATCTATGTGTGTGTGTATGTAAAATAGAATGATTTATGTGTTAATTATTTATTCCTACAGAACTGGCACCCTTATTCCCTCCACATTCTATTGGCCAAAGCAAGTCATAGTGCAAGCCCAGGTGGAAGGTGCAGGAAAACAGACACCTCCTCTTGAAGCAAGAAGCTGCAAAGTCACATTGCAATGGGCATGGATACAGGTGGTGTGGACAATTGTAGCCATTTTGTAATCAGTCTACTACAACCAATACCTAGCTGTTTGGCCTTAGGCAGTTCTTCACCTCCCTTGCTCTCAGTTTCTTTATTTCTAAATTAATAGTTAGGACCATATATTCCTTGCACAGTTCTCTATATTTAATGCAATTATTTCCAAATGTGGTTTTAAGGCAAATTAGGATTTTTTTGGATATCTCAAAGAAAAAAAATATCCTACAAACAATGTGGCACGTAGATGCTTAGGTATAAAGTCACTCATTAAAATGCAAAAATGGTATATAGAATATAGAAGTTACATTTTCACAAAATCAAATAACATTTGGGTACTGCAAATCAAAAGTAATTGAAAATTACTAGTTTAACCATATGACAACACTAATATAAGTCTTCGTGGGATCAGTATACTCTAGGCTAAAAATTGAATGGCCTACTTCAAGCCCTAAGTGACCCAGCTTGGCACTGGATCATAACTAATACTCTGCTTTATAGATTTATCTTCATCAATAATTCAGGTTGTGAAAGTGCCAAGTGTTAGAATCACTTGAACTGACTGTTAACATAGTTTAAATTAAGTGGTTAATTGCTTCAGCTTCTATTTCACATGGACCATAAAGATTCAACCAATTTTATGAAGCCCAAACTTAGCCAAGCAGATGCTAAGAGAAGGAAGTGAGTCAAGGGCACTTCCTTTTTTAAGATGCTCTTATTAGAAACCCCAACTGTAAAAAAAGACAAAAGGTTTCACTTTTTTTCAGACTGATGGGAGAACAATGACTAAAATAGATAGCTATATTGCCCCAAAATTAAAACAAGCCTTCTTGGAAAGCTAAAAATGTTTTTTTAAATATTTTTTCATTGGTTTCATTTGCAAATATCTTTATGATTTGTTTTTCTACAGGATACACAGTTGACATGCCAAATTGCAGGGATTTGGAAATTAATTAAAGCTAGTCTTGTTTAAAGCAGGTAAGAGAAATTCACACTAACCACCATTAACAAGAAAAAACACATCTGAATTGAGCAAGAAGCACAATTTATTCTACTTCTAGCTGACACGATGCTCTTCAGTCAGGCAAGAATGAAGAAATGCTCAGGTTTAAATGGAACTGTTGCAAGAAAACCATTTCCTCGTTGCTGCATGTTCATTGTCTTAACTCTCAGGCCTCCAGTCAGCTGTCTCTTGGACTTCAGGAAATTAGCCACCAAAAAGAAGATATGAAAACTGAAAACCCGAGAAGTCTGTACATAGCAAACAGAAGCCAAGCAGAGCTATAATTAGGATTAATATTGAGAGCTCTAAGTTTGCTTTTTTATTTGTTTATTTTTATATTTTTTTTTTGCAGAGAGGTGGATGTTAGTAATCAATGCACACATAAGGCAAAATTTAGAGAAGCTAGTAAGTAGATGTAGGGAAGTCATTAAAACCTAGAGCGTTCATTGACTTGTTTACTGCCAAAGTGATGAGTAGTAATCCATACACATGACACAGTCTTTATATTTTCAGAGTAGAAGCACACACAATTTAGATGTTAACAAAAGGAAATTGCAAAACAAAATAAATGCATTTTAGAAAATAAACTCATTTTCTTTTCATTCTTGTTTCCATTGCTTCTGAAAATGTTTGAAAATCATTATCAACATAAACTTTACAGTCCCATTTCCCAAATTAGCTCCCTTATTTCCCCACTCCCAATCCTTGGTTATATTTATCACCTTCTGCTTCTGTTTCTATCAAAACAATCAGAAGAAGTGGTGGTGAATATTGCATCCCTCTTGAATTAGCTTTCTGGCTTCATTCGTTTCTTCATGTGTCTGTGCATATCAATGGTCTGTTTTTAACTTGACAATCTGAGGTTAAACTCTTCTATGCTCTTGACATCACCACAGCCATCTTTTCCAGAACAAAGTCCTGGTCCTACTGAGGCATTTTCAGCCTCTTTTCCTCCACTTGTTCTATCATGGCAGTCTGCACAGCACCTCGAGCCAACCCCACCTTTAAAAAAAAAAACATCTATTCCCTTAAGCCTCCCCTCTTAAGCAGTACTTTCTTTTTCATTTCCCTCACAGTCAAATTCTTCTAATGACTGGTTTTTAATCACCTGCTCACCACATTTATTCTTCAATCTACTACAATCAGAATTCTGTTCCCATCATTCTACCGAAACTGATCTAGCCAAGGTTATGAAAGATTCAGTTTCCCAACCCAATGGGCTTATTCCAGATCTCATCTGTCTGTAGCCCCTGGCCCTATTGACAGTTCCTTCTGTCCCAGAGCTGCCTTCAGCCTTGAATCCATAAACCTTGTCCTGGTCTTCTGATATCCCCTTGACCATTCCCTCTCAGTCTCCCCTAAGGCTCCAATTCTACTTCCTCCTCATCATGTCCCAACATGTCCCAAAGATCCCTGATGCTCTCTTTCTCCACCACCCACTGCCGTGGTCCAGGCCCTCTCAAATTTTCCTTACACATTGGCAACTCTCTCCTCACTAGTCTTGCTGCCTCTACTATTTTCCACCTCCACTTCTTCTGTCCCCTTCTTTTCAGTGTGAGCTTTCAAAATATAACCACTTGACTTTTATCTAAAACTTTTGAACTCCTTCCCAGCCCTCGTCATGGTTTTTTAGCTTAAATTTACCCAGAAGCAGACACTGACATTAGGGCTCATGAGCTAAAAGATTATTTGGGGAGCACATGGAGCACCTATAGAGGAAGATGGAACTGATACAGAGACAGGGAGGCAGGGTGGCTGGAACTTAACCTGGCTGGTGTGCTCCAGGAAATGCTATAAAACTCCTGCCTCAGTTATCCCACCAGAGCAGGGTGAGAGCTGGGCTGTATAAATACCAGATCCAGGCAGTCTGCTCCTGAGGTAGGGAGTAGGTGTCTCCTCCCTCAGCACTTCTGCCCTGCTTTGTGGGCGGCTGGAGCGCCTTTTACAGATGCAACACAGACCTCAGGCACAAAGATACCGGAGGCTTGGAGTCAGCGCTGGAGCTCAGGGAACTGATTGAAGGTCCAAAGGACATGGGTGGGGGACAGACAGCATCTCTTACACATGGCTTCCAAGTGGTTTTCATTATGTTTCTATCATATCTTCTTCCTTCATTCTTACGGTATTCTGCTTCTTCTTCGTGCACTCAGTGCTCACAGTGTGGGGACCCAGGCCCCTCTAAGTCCTCAGCACATAGACGCCTGCGTGATCCAGAAATAAGTTAAAGGTTAACCACCCTCCCCAGAGGGGAGAGAATGCATAGATGGTATCATAAACTATAATCTTCCCAAGGCAGTAAACATCCTTGGTAAACGTCCTTCCTATGAGCGTAGTGAAAACATCACCACCCCCCATGTGTACGCTTCACGTGACCCCACCCTAGCAGGAACTCTGTTCTCACACCCGATGGAATGTCCTTGTTCTGAAACCCCTTATATATTTTCTAATCTCTTTGAAGAGCACTATCTTCATTCTCTGAACTGCCACCATCAGAGATTCTCTCCTGTTTGTAAGTCCCAAAAAGCTTATGCCTAGCTAAATGCCAGGTGTGTTCTTTGGTCTTGTGGCCTTAACAACTTGTGCCCTTCAGGATTGGGTTGTTACACACACCATAGGGAAAAATTTTATTTTCTCAATGTATTGCACTGTTCTGATCTCTATGTCCTTAGAATGTTCTTCTCCTTGCTTGCTGATTACTCCTGATTGTTTAATAGCCACCTTAAGTGTTAGCTCTTTCACAAAGCCTGTCCTGAAATTCCCAGGTGTAAACCACTACTTACATTAAATCCCCATTGTGAGCTGAGCACATATCAGTCCTACAACCTTCAGCACTTCCCTGCAGATTATACGTTTATCTGTGCTCCTGAATAACTTCTTTGTGCCAGGGCCATGAATTCAACCCGCAAAGACAATGAAAATATAAAATAAGATAATTTATTTTAGGTGAGTAATTACCTTGCATGACTATTTGTAATGAAACCACCTCCTATACAGATTTATCTTGTTGAAGAAAATAAGTTCCCGAAAATATAGATAAACCTCAAAGATATGAAAGTTAAACCACAGCCTTGCACATTATAAGAAGAGTTCCAACCAAAGAGTTAAAATTGAAATAACAAGATAAATGCAACAATGTAGAATGTTGAAATAACCAGCCAACACACACACACACATACATTGCATGGACCTTGACAGGGCATCCAAAAGGAACTCCTGACTTTGAGGCAGCTCTGCCGGACAGGGGCTGGAAACATTCCTCAGTCAGATGATGGCATCAGCCTGTATTTGGCACATGAAAGATAGATTATAGGTAACCTCATAATACATACAAAAATGCAGATTGTTGAAAATTTTAATATTCCAATATCAAGGAGCATTTGGACTGTATTAAAGAGGAGTCTGAATGATAAGCTTGTTGACTTATTACTGTCAGAACAAATAGGTCAACATGACTTCTTGAAGCCAAAATCAAAACTATCAATTTTGAGAAAAATTAGGTAATGAGGTAAATAATAGTAAACAATTTTATGCAATAAATTTGCAGGCTGGAAGGGCATCTTCTGCTATAAACTCATCTTGTTGGGCCTATGTGGATAGTGTTGGGCTCAAAGATAAAGAGACAAAAGAACTCTCAGGCCTTTCAAGGTAGAGTAGAAAGAACATTAATTAGACTAATGTCTTAGAATAGTCTAAGAGATGAGGCCCAAGCATCTTTAAATGTCACCCAGATGTTTTCAATGTGCCTCCAGGTTTGCAAACCACTGGTTTAGACCAGGGGTTCTTAACCAGGGGTCCACAGATTCCCAAGGGATGTGTGGAAAGATTTCAGGGGGTCCGTGGGCTTGAATTGAAAATTCAAAAAAACATTATCCCTGTGGGGACATGTTGGTGTAGGTGTGATATATTTATTAAATAATACACAGTATAGTGTGGACTTAGTAAGGGGGCTGTGGTTTTCACCTGACTGGCAAAATCGTCCATGGAACAAAAAGGTTGAGAACCCCTGGTTTAGACTAATGCAGTGGTTCTCAAAGTGCGGTTGCCCAGACCAGCCGCATTGCCACCACCTGAGAGCCTGTTAGACAGTAAATTCCTGGGCCCCACCCAAGACCTATGAAAACAGAAATTCTCCAGATTGGGCAAGGAAATCTGGGTTTTCATGGGCCCTCCAGATGATTCTAATGCATGCAAAATTTGAGAACCACTGGATAATCATCCTTTCCTGTTGATTCTTAATTGGAAGATTTTTTAAAACCTGGACTCCAGTTCTCACAGAAATAATTTCATGGAAATATTCTTCTTAACTTTATACTTGTACTGAAGTTCAATATAGGAACCACCAATGAAAAGGGAACACAAAGTCATTTTTAAAAATTTATGGATTTCAGATTCCAACAGCCATAGACCAAACCAGCTTTGTCCACTTACTAGAGAAGTGACAGGGAGCAAGTACTTAAGTTTTCCACATTGCTATTTCCTCACCTGCTGACGGGGGTAAGAGTAGTGCCTGTCCCATTGGTGGTGGGGACAAATTTAGGGTATTAATGTAAAGCACTAATATTCTGGCTTACGTAAAATAAAGATTCAGTAAAGCCTGGCTCTTATGAAGAATCTTCCTATAAACTTTTGGAAAGAAAACAAAAAAAAAAAAAAAAAAAGAAGAAGAAGGAAAGAAACTGCATTGTGGACTATAGTTACTGGTAATATTTTGCCAATGCTTTCATTGTTTGTAACAAATGCTTCACAACAATGCAAGGTGTTGTTGGTGGGGTGATGTATGGGAGCCCTGTATAAAGATATGCATGTTTTGTAAGTTCACAACTTTTACTCCACACTTATTGTTTATGTATGTTAGTGTATGAATGACATAATTCAATAATTTTTAAATGAAAAAAAAAACTGCTCTGAAGAGATACTTCCATAATTAGTAAAAAATTATTCTTAAGGTTCAGAACCAGGTAAAGCCTTGGTTATATGAATTTCTGTTAGTCAAAGAAAGCTGTGGTAACCCATTGTGCTTTTCAGTTTAAGGTAGTTATGACACCCAGTTTGTTTCTCAGCTCTAAATTGGTGCAACTTCTTTTAAATTAGATATTATTTTCTCATTTACATGCACTCCATTTATCATATAATTTAGCTCACAGTCTTCAACCTTTGTTTCAAAACAAATCTGCCTTATTTTGAGACCTAGCATATCCTTTTGGAATGAAAGTTGAATGTAAATTAATACAGAGATAAGTGATCTTGGCTCAGAAAACTAACATCTAAGCCCATCACCATATGTCTCTCATAGCATCCTTTGAGTAAGTTTTATAATATCCTTTCTTGGGGTAAATTTTGTTGCTGGAAAATTTACTCTCAGTAGTCCCTGTTTTAGCAGAGAACAGTAATAATTTCTGCTAAAAGAAGAAGTAAAAAAGTAATTTCAACACATCTCAGATTTCACAGTGATAATCGGAGTATACCAATTTCCTTATGCTCCTTTATTTCCTTCCTTGTGTATCATATTATAGCAATAGAAATATATAATATACGTTCCATTTTATGAATAATGTACAGTTCTGTATCCAGTATTGTCTATATGTGTATATGTGTGTCTGTGTATGTTTGTGCATCTAGTTGAAGATATACATGTTTAATTTTTCTCCCTCTGAATGATATAATCATTAGAGAATTTACTTTTCTGTTTCATATTTCTGCATTTTCCAATTTTTTATGAGTGAGTATGTGTTGCTTTATAAATTAGGGGGGAAAGAGGTAATTTAAAAAATTTTTTAGAAAAAATGATACAAAGACTTTCCCATTCAGGAACAAACTATGGAAGGTTCTGAGAACGTGAGATGCGTGTGGTCATCCTTGTAACCTCATTTGAATGATAAGTCTGGGCTGGTTCTCACATAGGGAAAATTCTTGGGTACCGTTGTCTGGTTTGTACTTGATGAGTCATGATTCTCCACCCATATTTTCCAAAAACTGTAACTCTCTGCTGTAGTGTATACAAGTTGGATGGGATGCATATTTAATAGCACATGGAATAATTCTATTTTCTTATAAAGAATAAGGTAAAAGATAGCTTAGGAATACATGTAATTAATATTCTTATGAAAGATACAGGTAAGGTTTACATGATGTTAACATTGTCTTTTTCACAGCTGTTCTAGCCCAGAGCCAAAATTCTGTGTAGCAACACAGGAAATTAGAGATTGCTAGATAAAAGTCTGGTTGTATATCTTCACATGTCCTTTTTTTTAAAAAAAAAACAAGCTGCTTTTAAAAGTAGGCCAAATATTCTGCCATTTAAAAAGAAATGTGTGTCATATTACAAATGAAAATTCTGAAGAAAGGATTTTGTTTTACAGTCTAGATCACCTGGTATATCTAACATGTCTATACCTAAAAGCATTTATATGGGTACTATTGAATATATGGTCTTATTGGATAGTAATTTCAAAGAAAGCAATATGTAACTGTATCATAATTAAGAAAAAAGTTTAGACTAAAAGTCTTTACAGAAATTGTTCTATGGAAAACTGAAATAAATTCCCTGGTTCCTTAAATTTGCCATAAGGGTTGAAACCTATGCAATGGATCAGAAAGGAAAGGTAAAATATATGGGAAGGTATTAATATAGTAAATATAATATTGGATTGTCTGTGAATATTTATAACTGGTAATACTGGGTATCAATGGTTATTAAAACTATTTCATTTAATAAAGTTGTATATCCATAATTTTAGGCAATGACAGGCATAAGTTTTTTAGCTTGACTAATATTCAGATGTGATGGATTCAATTGTTTCCCCCAAAAGTCCTAATCCCCAGTCCAATAAAATTTGAAGATATTATTAGCTAAGATGAGGTCAAACTGAATTAGGGTAGACCCTACTACAATGTGCTACAGTGCTTATAAGGCAGGGAAGTTTGGGTAGAGACACAGGTGACTAATGCAAAGAGAGAGAGAGAAAGAGAGAGAGGGAGAAGGCCATGTGACAGAGGCAGAAATTCAGTTCTGGATTGCCAGCAAGCCAACAATAGAACTCTATAGACTTCAGAGGAAGCTTTACCCTAATGATGCCTTGATTTTGGATTTCTAGCCTCCAGAATTGTGAAACAATAAATTCCTGTTGTTTGAAAGAAATCCCTGTTAAGCCAACTAGTGGTACATTGCTATAGCAGCATTGGCAAACTAAGATGATAGGTTATTCTTCCTGAAAAGGAACAAAGGGAGGAAGAGAGGGAGAGAGGAAGGGAGGGAGGGAGGAAGGGTAGAAGGGAGGAAGGGAGGAAGGGAGGGGGGGAAGAAATCCCTTACTCAGTTGAGCCTGGGCTACACTGAGTGGACATGTTGGGCCTTGAAATCAGCTAATCCCATACTGCCTGCTTCTCTGGACCACTTCACTCCTCCACCACATCCAATTAATTAATACTTTCTAGCCATACTTTATCCTTAATAAGCCTCAAATCTGGACCAGCACCACATTTGCCTCTATTTCAATCGCTAATGCTTTCATTTATGTCTCCGTAGTTGTTCTCCAGGCTGACTGCAACCCTGTCTTGATCAGAGTCTGTGCCTCTGGCATCCTTGTGCACCTCACTCTTCTTAGCACCGCAAACCCCTCCCCTGCTGAGGGATCTGGATACGCCACACTACACCTCAATCAACAAACACTGCTTCTTCATCTAAAGTACTGGATGCTCATCTGGGGGTGAGGACTTGTAAGCTTCCTGAAATCTGTAAGAATGGTTTTTTTACGTATAAATGTACATTCTTTTTCCTGGGAGAAGGTACACTGTTTCCTTCAGACTCTCAAACAGGCCTGTAACCCAATCAAAGACTTTAGCGTGGAGTCCCAGATCCTTCATGGCCTAAGCCTCTCCCAGGCCAATGTCACCATCTGGCCTGCACAGTTTATGACCCTGCCATGCCAAAACTTCTTTTGGTTCCCTGAATGCGCCAACTCTCTAACTTTTCCACATTTCTGCATATGCTGCTTCTCCCTCTAAGGCACTCCTGTCTCTCCACCATTATTTGGTACTTCACGGCAACCTACCTTTCAAAATATGACTTAGAAGTCACCTTCTCTGTGAAGCCTCTCTACCCCTCCATTCTAGGGTGCAGTCAAGTTCCTTCTTCTAGATTGCCATGAGACCTGCACATATCTCTAAACATAGCACTTATCAGATAATAATAAACATCTATGTAGCTGACCCACTCTGAATGGAGAGCTTCCAGAGGGCAGAGGGTACATCTTTTCAGGGCTGGTAGTCTCAGTGCCCAGCTGGGTCAAACAAGAATAGGTGCTCTGCAAAGTTTGAAGAGTGAAAGAACACAGAGCCAGCTGGGCAAGAAGATGGAGAACTTTGATGATGACAGAAAGGTGCTGCGTCTCACTTCAATCAAGGGAAATCATCCCCAGGGCAGTAAGTAACTAGTAGAAGACAATTGGCAGAACATGTACCTCTAAAGCAAACTCCTTTAGAAATAAAAATGATAGAAAGTTTCACTTATGGTACGCTCTGAGTAATTACAAAAGCAGAGGCTGAAAATTGTCTGCAAATAGCAAAAGGAACTTGAAATAAGGAAGTGACATCCAGGGCAGAATTATGTGTTTCCTAAGAAGTTCAGCGGAATTTAAGCAGTAGAAAAATTTAACAATTGAAACCAACCCAGAACAGTGCTCTGTTTTTAGTCTAACTGGCTAAATCTATCCATTTATTAATGAGATGAAATTTGGAAATTAATATTAGCACTCATGTCATTCAGCTTTTTATAGTAATTATGCTGAATTTTATGTATTAAATTTCTGATACAATGGATCCCAATCCGTAGGTATTCTTAACTAATCATTTTGTTGTTCTAACACAATATGCAGCTTAAAGCAAATCTATCACAGTAAAGTTCTGCTGAGCTGGGAAAAGTTTTAGGAGCTGGAAGAGGAGCAGAGAGACCTCTGGGGAGTTACCATTGCTGTGAGAAATGTGATAGGAAGAGAAAGTTTCAGAAGTGCTGCAACTCCTATTTCAAGATTCTGAATGTCCTCACCCTTTAGTTTTTCTGTGAGAGGCTGACATAAAGATCTAAATTGCTTTTCAGTTTTTCCTGGTGCCAGACTGATGTCT
>PVKH010034878.1:0-11803 GCA_004027955.1 Chaetophractus vellerosus | reverse complement strand
GCAAATATGTGGGATAGGAGAGCTTAAAACACGAAAAGGGTGCATTTTAAGCAAGTCAAATAATGGTGTGAGTTTAACTTCTCTTGTTAACTGAACCGTGA
This sequence comes from Chaetophractus vellerosus, assembly GCA_004027955.1. Classification (NCBI taxonomy): domain Eukaryota; kingdom Metazoa; phylum Chordata; class Mammalia; order Cingulata; family Chlamyphoridae; genus Chaetophractus; species Chaetophractus vellerosus. The sequence continues at coordinate 11,702 of PVKH010034878.1, read as the reverse complement.
AAATGATGCCTCTTAGAGCAGTGAGCTTCAGGGTTTACTACACAATGCCTGGGGGCCTCTATTATCGATGATTTAGGAGAGAAACAATCTGAGGTAAAAATATCATAGGTAGCCTTTAGGAGATGTGTACATAATTGTGAACCAAATTCAGCTGTGCTTCCTTCTAAATCAAAATCCTAGAATTCTCTGTTATCTGGTCAGATATTTTTCTTACATTTTTTCCTAGATAGAGATGCTCTGCTTCTTAGATATTTAGAGCAGAATGTTCAACGGGGAATAAAATTCTGAGCAATGTTATTTTCTGGGGCAGGAATTAGTACCTCTTATAAATCCTGTTTAACATCAGGATCATTACAATGAATCATATCTCTAGAATAGGTGGACAAAGTTATGACATTGTTTATCAAAATTTGCAGACTGTAAAGAGGTATTCAGAAGCTTTTGAATTTTGCTTAACCTTTTCTCCAGGTTAGCTTTATGGATTTAGAACATTTCCCATGGTTTTGTCTTTTAAAGTCCTTGGATAGCATCTATGAAATATCTTAGTCACGGTTCTGTGAATCTAGTCTTTTGAGATACGACCAGATGAATTTATTTCAAATAGGAATTGATTAGCAGAGCTTAAGATGTCACCAATGAGATATGCATATACAAGCTACTTCAATGGCATTGCTCTGACTTACCCTCCAGCAAGCACTCTGCTGATTTGCATATTTCAGCCACACTGAAATTTCCAGCTGTTTCTCTGAAACCAGTGCATCTTAACGCATATATGAAAGACACAAGCAGGATTATAAGGACCAAGACCTACTCTTTAAAAACGTCTTTCAAAACCAATTGTTCTTGGGGTTCTACATTTTAATATTACTTTATAGGTGTGAATTAATATTTTCTCCAAATTGTAATGCAAATAAATACTCCTGCGAAAGATGATGTAATGTTTCTGGTATTTTCCTGCCAATAAATTGGCCTGGTTTCTTTCTTGTTTGAGAGAAAAGATCAGTGAGAATATATATATCCAAAAGCCAGTGAGTGGTACAGCTCTAACTAGATAGCCCTTAAACACCTCAAATTAAGCATGTCCAAATCTGAATGATCATCTCCTCTCCTTAACCAATGGATTTGCTATCTTCCTATACCAGAGAATGTGAGATAAAATTTCTTCTTTGCTATACACTATACTGTTTGCACGTTTGCCTGAGAGGAATCCAGATGATTTGTAAACGGGGAGGTTGCATGATAAGATTAGCATTAACAATCATCCTGATTTATAAGGTGGAGAATTGAATGGTGATGGGTTGAGCATGGGAAGGACACAAGTTAGGAAGGGATATCTGAGATACTATTGTAATCCAGATGCAATGATGATTTTCTTAAATTATGTAGTTAAGTGGTGATCATGATGCACACCCAGGGTTGAGATTTATTTAAGGACATTTAAATATACTTTGATGACATATATAATGGGTGATAGAGGAGAGGGAAGAAACAGGTGTGACTTCATAGTTTTTGTTTGGAAAATAAGGTAGCTGTAAGTTTTTCTCAGGGAAAAAGGAAAACAGGAGGAGGAAGATTGGGGGAACTATGTTGACCTCATTTTTGGATAAGTGATTTTGAAATCCTATAGCCAACCAACTGGACCTAGTTTTTTAAAAACTCCCTCAACTACTGGTCTGTTTTTAACAAACCACCACATGGTCCAAATGGAAATTTGCTTATTCTAGAGCCAACTAGTTGAGAGCCAGTGTGGAGAGAATAAAGGGTCTGGGTCTAGAAACGCAAAGTTGCTGGGCCCAAGTTTCTGCTTTGCCATTTACTTGCTGCATGATTTTGGATAATCACTATGCATTTGAACTTCCTCATCTTTGAAACCAGTCTGTTTCATATTGCCACATAGAAAACATTCAAATACGTTAGTTTCTATTTTTTATTTTTTAATACTAATTTGATGTTTATTCATGTTTAGTTTTCAGACTGAGCTCGACCATAACTTTGGCAGGCACAACAATCTTCCTGGTTAAGACCGTCTATGCTACCATGGATCTCCCTGGGAGTTCCACTGCATTTCAGAGCCTCTGCCTTGCTGCTTGGTTACCCTCAACCCACAGAACAACACTTTAACAAGACTGGCTAGGAACTAGTCTGTGCAACAGAGGCCAGAGTATACCACATGCTATCATCATAGATATAGTCCATTAAAATGTGGCTGTGTGTTGAATCTGTCCAAATGAGCAATTATGTTTCCAAATGCATTTCATTTTCATTGTTGTTTTTTTCTATTTTCCTAACGAAGAGTACTAAGAAGGATAGAGAACCCATAAATTTATAAGAGAAATATGAAAGTATGCTTATAATTTGTGGATTTCAACCAATTGTTGATTAGATAAAAATTATAGAGATGAATCATAATCCTATTAATTTGCATTTAAAAGCTTTAAAAATATTTCTTCATTTGAAAATGAGTCCTGCTTTCCTTTTTAGGACCTCAATCAGAATTTTCTACAAGAGCACCTGATTTTGAAAGCCAAAAATTAAATCATATCTATACTAAAGCAGAATTTAGACAGGTTAGAGGTCCCTAGGAAAAGAAATTATTGGGTTTGAGTGATCTATGTTCATGGTACAATTAATTAAGAAGCCTTTATGTACAAATGCCAGTGGAGAAAATTTACATAAAAATTATGATCTTGGATTAAGTTTTTTTCATTTTTAATATATTCTTTATTAGAGAAGTTGTGAGCTTACAAAACAATGATGCATAATATGCAGAATTCCCATACATCACCCCTCCACCAACATTTTACATTGTTGTAGAATAGTTGTGACAGATTATGAAAGAACATCATCAGACTATTACAACTAACTGTTACATAGATTACATTTGGTGTATTTTTCCCATACACCCCCTATTATTAATACCATTAGTATTGTACATTTGTTATAGTTCATGAGAGAATGCACTTAGATTTGTACTGTTAACCACAGTCCATCTTCTACCACATAGTTCACTGTATTATATAGTCCCATTCCTTGAAAAATCTAACCAAAGTATACACTCAGTGACTCTCACTTTCATCACAGAGTTGTGCAGTCATAACCTCAGTAAATTTTTGAACGTTTTCCTTAGTCCAAAAGAAAAAAAACCCCTACTTCCCTATTAGTGAAACTTAGCATTGATATAGCACCTTCTTTGACATTGATGAAAGAATATTACAATATTGCTGTTAACTATAGTCCACAAGTTACATTACTTGCATTTTTCCCATACATCACCATATTCTTACCACCTTGTAATAGTGACACACATTTGTTCTAATTTGTAGAAGAACATACTTGTATTTATACTATTAACCAAAATCCTCATCCACTTCAAGATTCACTATGTTATTCCTCCCTAGAATATTTTTTAGCTTTCTTCTAATTGACATTTACATCCCTAATCTTCCCCAATCAGCCACAATCCCATTATAAACCAGCCTTGTTAATTATACTCACTACAATGAGTTACAATGAACTCTACCAATTTTCAAAGTTTTAAAGTGAAGCTAAGCATTCTACATACATTAAGCATCAGTACCCCTTCTCAACCCTCATCCTATCTCCTAGTGACCTATGGTCTAGGTTTAGACTCTATGTGTTTCTTCTTCATATTTAGTTCATATTAGTGAGACCATATAATATTTGTCCTTTTGTGTCTCACTTATTTCACTCAACATAATGTCCTCAAGGTTCTCCCATATTACCATATGTGTCCCAATTTCATTTCTTCTTACAGCAGTGTAGTATTCCATCATATGTATATACCATATTTTGTTTATCCATTCATCAGTTGATGGATATTTAAGTTGTTCCCAATTGGCAATTGTGAATAATGTCACTATGAAAATCGGTGAGCAAATGTCTGTTTGCATCACTGTTTTCAGTTCTTCTGGATATACTCCTAGTAGATGGATTGACAAATCATAAGGTAAGTTCTATATTTAGCTTCCAGAGGAACTGCCAAACTCTCTTCCACAGAGGTTGCACAATTCTACTTTCCCACCAACAGTGAAGGAGTGTTCCTACATCCCCAAATCCTCTCCAGCACTTGTTGCTTTCTTTCTTTTTTTAAAAATACTGACCATTCTATGAGGTGTGAGATACCTCATTGTTGTTTTGATTTGCATTTCCCTAATAGCTAGTGATAGTGAAAATTTTTTCAAGTGCTTTTTCACCATATTTATTTCCTCTGTGCAGAAATATCTGCTTAAGCCCTTTGCCCCTTTTAAAATTGGATTGCTTGCACTTTTATTGTTGAGTTGCATGTTCTTTTTATATAGCATGCTGATCAAACCCTTATTGGTTATGTGGTTTCCAAATATTTTCTCCCATTGAGTGGGCTGCCTTTTTACCTTCTGGACAAATCCTTTGAAGCACAAAAGTGTTTAAGTTTGAAGAGGTCCCATTTTTTTCTTTCATTGTTCATGCTTTAGGTATAAGGATAAAGAAACCACTACCTATACCTACCATCAGGTCTTGAAGACGTTACCTTACATTTACCTCTAGGTTTATGGTTCTAGATTTTATATTTAGGTCTTTGATCCATTCTGAGTTAATTTTTTAATGAAGTGTGAAATATGGGTCTTCTTTCTTTGTTTGGATATTGATATGGATATCCAGTTCTCCCAGCACCATTTGTTGAATAGACTGTTCCGTTCCACCTGAGTGGACTTGACAGCCTTGTCCAAAATCACTTGATCAGGGGGATTGGTAAGATGGCAGTTGAGTAAGGAGCTCCAAGAGTCAGTTCATCTTACAGGGCAGTTAGTAATCACTGTAGCTACCTAAAGCACCTGTTTGGGAGGCACAGGAGACCGGATGAGCATCCTGTAACATCATTGAAAGAATGAAAGGAGGAGACTGCCCATCTGCAGTGAAGTTACATAAGTAGAACACTCCACAACATGGAGCCAGTGTCCATCCTCCACTGGCAGCAGAAGTCACCTTGGAAAATATTCTGTAGCTGGAGTTGGGAGCTGCATTTCCCAAAAATGCGGGTGGAAGAGACAGTTGACCACTGACTTCAACTCCTGATTAGTAAATTCATCTGGCTAAAATATAATCCTAAGATCAGATAAAGTTTGTACATGTCAAAGTTGGAGAGAGGCCAGTAGCTGCGATTTTAACTCCACCCCAGCATGAGGGGAAGCAGTGCTGATTGAAAATCACACTGCAAGTAGGGACTGGCTTCTTTCCACCCAGATCAAATTGCAGCTCTAGCCTAACCCCCAGCTCCAACTCTAGCAGGGGGGAAGCTGGTGGGACCTGCACCAACCTCTTCAGGAAACTGCAGGCTATACCACAGAAGCCAGTGCTCATCCTCCACTGGTGGTACAAGCCACCTCTGAAGCTATTCCGTGGCCGCAGTTGGAATCTCCATTTCCCAAAAATGGGTGAGGAATACTCTGGTTGGCCAATGACTTCAGCTACTGATTAGTAAATTCATCTGGCTAAAGTATAATTGTAAGAAGAGCTAAAGTTTGAAGCTGTGCTAGTCAGAAAGAGGCTGGTAGCTGCCATTTTAAGTCCTCACTGACAGGAGGGGAAACAGGGCTGATTGAAATTCACAGTGCCAGTAGGGTCATGCTTCTTTCCACCCATACTGGACTACAGCCTCAGCCTAGGCTCCAGTCCCACCTCCAGCAGGGAGGAAGGTGGTAGGACCTGCATCAGCCTCTCCGGGTAACTGCAAGCACTTTCAGCTGACACAGACTGAATAGTCTGACACCTGGGGCTCCATGCCCTCACCCCAATAGGATAGGAGAGGAGCTGTGCTTCCTGGGCCTTTCTGGGAAATTGCAGGCACTTTTGGTCTGCAAAAACTGGTTTGCTGAGTTCCTTAGATTCCATTTCCACCTTCCCACTGCCAGAGGAGAGGAGGGGGCAACTGCAGATGCTTTCAGCTCCATGAACTGGTTTGTTCAAGGCCTTCAATTATATTTCCACCCCTGCCCTCCCCCCATAGGATAGGAGGGGGCTTGTGTTTTCTCAGCCTATCTGGGCAACTCCAGGCACTTTTGGCTTGCACCAAGTCATCTGTTGGGCACCTGTGACTCCAAACCCACCCCTGATAGGACAAGAGGTGAGTGGTGTTTCTCCAGCCTCCATGGTTTATTGCGCATGCTTTTGGTTCACACAGACTAAATGGTTGGATACCTATAGCTCCTTCCCCAATCCCAAGTAAGATGGAGGGGAGATGTGTTCCCATAGCTTTTCCAGGCAATGGCAGGCAATTTCAGCCTGCACAGACTGGACTGTTGGACACCTGTGGATCCACCCCGACTCCCTAATAGAATATGAAAGAACTGGTGTTTCCATAGCTACTCCGGCAATGGTAGCTACTTTAGCCCTACAGGGACTGAACTGTTGGGTGGTGCCTGTAGATCTACCCCCATCCCCCAATGGGATAGGAGAGGGCTGGTGTTTCCTCAGTCTCTGGGAAATGGTAAGCACTTTTGGCCTACATGGACTGAACTGTTGGATGCCTTTAGATCCATTCTCACCCCTTAAAGGGCGGAAGAGACAGTACTCCTTCGGGCTCTCAGGGGAAGTACAGTTATATGTGACCTACATGGATTAGAGTGTTGGGCACTCCAGAGTGGCCAGCCCCTCCCCTAACAGGGGATGAAGGAGAGCGCTGCTACATGGGTCTACCTGGGCAACTGTGGTCATTTTGGACCCACATGGCATAGATTATTTCCCACACCTGCAGGTCCTTTCAGACTGGGGAGAAAGGTACATGAAGCTTCATTAGTCTCTATGGGCAACTACAGATAATCTTGGCCTGCATGACTTGAATTATTACATACAGCTTCAGCTTTTTCCATACCCCTGACAGAGGAAAAATGTGGGAGAATCTTCATCAGTTCCTGGGGCAATGGAGGCATCTTAGGCTCCACAGCTTACAGTACCAACTACATCCTTGGTTACTACTACACAACCAGCAAGGGAGAGAGGGCAAGAAAACCTTAAAGTATATAGAGAAACTATGCCTAGAATAAATGCATCTAGTAAGCTAGATGCCAAGACACCAAGAAAAAATTACAATCCAGACAAAGAAACAGGAAGTATGGCCCAGTCAAAGGAATAAAATATGCCTCCAGATGACATAAAGGGATTGAGGTAACTAATCATAGATGTTCAAACAAATCTCCTTAATAAATTCAATGAGATGGCTAAAGAGATTAAGGATATTAAGAAGATACTGGGTAAGCAAAAAGAAGAAGTTGAAGGCATACATAGGAAAATGGCAGATATTATGAGAATGAAAGGCACAATAAGTGCAATAAAAAATACACTGGAGGAAAATGACAGCAGATTTGATGAGGCAGAAGAAAGGATCAGTGAGCTTGAAGACATGGCCTCTGAAAGTGAGCATACAAAAGAACAGATAATAATCATGAAAAAATTGAACAGGGTCTTAGGGAACTAAACAATGGCAAGAGGCATGCAAATGTGAGTCATGGATGCCCAGGAAGGAGAAAAAAGGGAAAGGGGGTAGAAGGAATATTGGATGAAATAATGTTAGAAAGTTTCCCAACCCTATTGAAGGACATAGATATTTGTGTCCAAGAAGCACAATGTACCTGAATAGACCATTCCCAAGACACAAACTAATCAGAATGTCGAATGCCAAGGACAAAGAGAGAATTCTGAGACCAGCAAGAGAAAAGTGATGTATAATATATAAGAGATACCCAATAAGATTAGGTACTGATTTCTCATAAGAAACCATGGAAGCAAGAAGGTTTTCTATTCCCAAAGCAAATAGAAGAAATGAAATAGCAAAGACTAGAGCAGAAATAAATGAAATTGATACAAGAAAACAATAGAGAAAATTATTAAATAAAAAAATTTGGTTCTTTGAGAAGCTTGAAAAAATCCAGAAATCCTTAACTTCATTGATAAAGAAAAATTAAGAGAAGATTTAAATAAATAAAATGAAATGAAAATAGGGACATTACTATTGACCCCAAAGAAATAAAAGGGATTATAACAGGATACAATGACCAACTGTAGGCCAATAAACTACACAATGTAGATGAAATGGAAAAATTCCTAGGAATGTATGAACAATCTACACTGACCCTAGAAGAAATAGAAAACCTCAACAAACCAATCACAAGTAAGGACATTAAAACAGTCATCAAACAACTCCTCAAAATGAAAAGCCCAAGGCCAGATGGTTTCACAGGTGAGTTCTACCAAGCATTCAAAGAAAAATTAATACTCAAGCTATTCCAAAAAATTAAACAAGAAAGAAAGCTACCCAACTCATAATATGAAGCCAATATCACCCTATTACCAAAGCCAGGTAAAAATATTATGAAAAAAGAAAATTACAGGCCCATTTCCCTAATGAATACAGATGCAAAAACCCTCAACAAAATACTTGTTAATTGAATCCAACAAAACATTAAAAAGAATTATTCATCATGATCAATTGGGTTCTATATCAGGTATGCAAGGGTGGTTCAACACAAGAAAATCAATTAGTGTAATACACCACATTAATAAGTCAAAGAAGAAAAATCACACGATCCTATCAATTGACACAGAAAATGCATTTGACAAAATACAGCATTCTTTCTTGATAAAATTACTACAAAAGATTGGAAATGAAGGAAACTTTCTAAACATTATAAAAGCCATATATGAAAACCCTACAGATGAATTGTACTCAATGGTGAAAGACTGAAAGTTTTTCCATTGGGATCAGGAACAAGATATGAATGCCCACTGTCACCACTGTTGCTCAATATTGTGCTAGAGGTTCTAGCTAGAGAAATCATGAAGGAAAAAGAAATAACAAGCATCCACATTAGAAAGGAAGAAGTAAAAGTTTAGCTCTGCAGATGATATGGTCTTATACCAAAAAGTCCTGAAAAACCTAAAACAAAACTGCTAGAGCTAATAATCAATTTCAATAATCAGGATATAAGATCAATACCCAAACATTAGTGGTGTTTCTATATACTAGTAATGCACAATCTGAGGATAAAATCAGGGAAATATTCCATTTACAATACCAACTAAAAGAATCAAATATTTAGGAATAGACTTAACCAAGCATGTAAAGGAATTGTATTCAGAAAATTACAATGTATTGCTAAAAGAAATATAAAAAGACCTAAATAATTGGAAGAACATTCCATGCTCATGGATTAGAAGACTAAATATCATTAAGATGTCAATTCTACCCAAATTGATATAAAGATTCAATGCAATACCAATAAAAATTCAACCAGCATATTTTAAATAAATGGAAAACACAATTATCAAGTTTATTTGGCAGGGTAAGGGATCCTGAATAGCCAGAAACATCTTAAAAAGGAAAAGTGAAGTTGGCAGACTTTCACTTCTGCACTTTCAATCATAATACCTAGCTAGATTGGTAAAAACAACATGGTACTGGCATAAAAATAGACATATAAACCAATGGAGCCGAATTGATGGTTCAGAAACAGACCCTCACATGTATGGTCAAATGATTTTTGAGTAGCCTGTCTAACCAACCCAGCTAGGTTAGAACAATCTATTCAACAAATGGTGCTGCGAGAACTGGATTTACATAGCCAAAAGAGAGAAAGAAGACCCCTCTCTCACACTTTATACAAAAATTAACTCATAATGTATCAAAGGCCTAAATATAAATGCTAGAACAATAAAGCTTCTAGAAAAAAGTAGGAAAACATCTTCAAGACCTGGTGGTAGGTGGAAGATTCTTAAACCTTACATTAAAAGCACAAACAAGGAAAGAAAACATGGATAAATGGGACCTTTCAAACTTAAACACTTTTGTGTGTCAAAGGACTTCATGAAGAAGGTGAAAAGGCAACCCACTCAATGCAAGAAAATATTTCAAAACCACATTTCTGATAAGGGTTTGACTTCCATTCTATATAAAGAAATCATACAACTCAACAATTAAGGAGCAAGCAATCCAATTTAAAAATGGGCAAAAGACTTAAATAGACATTTCACCAAAGAGGAAATACAAATGGTCAAAAAGCACATGAAAAAATGTTCCACCACTAACTATCAAGGAAATGCAAATCAAAAGGACAATGAGATATCATCTCATTCCACACAAAATGGCCATTATTTTAAAAATGGACAAAAATAAGGGCTGGAGAGGACATGGAGATAAGAACACTCCTTCACTGTCAGATTGAAAAATGGTGCAGTGTCTGTGGAAGACAGTTTGGCAGTTCCTCAGGAAACTAAATATAGAACTGCCGTATGATCCAGCAATTCCTCTATTAAGATTATATACTGAAGAACTGAAAAGTGTGGAACAAACAAACATGTGTACACTGATGTTCAGAGTGGCATTGTTCACAATTGCCAAAAGATGGAAATAACCCAAGTGTCCTACAACCAATAAATGGATAAACAAAATGTGGTATAGATGTACAATGGAATACTATGCTGCAGCAAGAAGAAATGAAATTGGGACACATATGGTAATATGGATGAATCTTGAAGACATTATGCTAAGTGAAATAAGCCATAGACAAAAGGACAAATATTGCATAGTTTCACTAATATGAACTAAATACGAAGAATAAATGTATGGAGTTAAAGTCTAGAGTATAGATTATTGGGAGATAAGAGGGGGGCTGTGAAGTAGTACTGATACTTAATGTATGTAGAAGTTTTAATTAACCTAATTTTAAATGTGTGGAACTGGATAGAGTTGATGGTAACATATTATAGTGAGTAGCACCTGGTTTATAAATGGGATTGTGGCTGAAAAGAGTAGTCTAGGCATGTAAATGCCAATTGAAAGAAAGCTAGAGATTAATCTAGAGACTGAATAACACAGTGAACTCAGAGGTGGATGAGAATTGTGGTTGACAGTACAAATGCAAGAATGTCCTTCTGTGAACTAGAAAGGATGTATGTCACTATTGCAGGGTGGTGGGAATGTGGAGAAGAATAGGAAAAATACTATTAATGTACCTATGGACTATAGTTAACAGCAATACTGTAATATTCTAGCATCAGTGCCAAAGATGTAGTGTTAATAATAGGGGGATATAGAAAAATTATGCAAAATGTACACTATGGACTACAGTTAATGGTAATAGTCTGATGATATTGTCTCATAATCTGTGGCAAATGTTCCACAGTGGTGTGGTGTGTTGGTGCGGGGTGGTTGTACGGGAATTCTACACATGTGAATGATTGTCTTGTCAGTTCACAATTTCTGTTTAAAAATATATATTTTTTAAAAATCACTTGACCATAGATGTGAAGGTCTATTTCTGAACCATCAATTTGCTTCCATTGGTCCATATGTCTATCTTTATGGCAGTACCATTCTGTTTTTCCTACTGTAGCTAGGTAGTATGATTAAAACCTAGAACTGAGATTCTTCCAATTTTGTTCTTCCTTTTTAAGATATTTCTGGCTATTTAAGGTTGCCTACCCTCCCAAATAAATTTAATAATTGGGTTTGTCATTCATTAAAAGAAAGATTTTGAGGGCCAGCTCGATTGCCCAGTGGATAGGGCACTGGCATACCACATGGGAGGCCCCGGGTTTGGTTCCCGGGGACCTTTCCAAGTGGGCAGACCGCCTTGAGAATGGCAAGCCACCGTGGGCAGATGAGAGCCACCCTGGGCAGGGCAAAAAGCTGCCATGGACAGGGCAAAAGC
>PVKH010034877.1:0-11807 GCA_004027955.1 Chaetophractus vellerosus | reverse complement strand
GTGGGCAATGGGTGCATGGGCCTGGAAAAAGGGATTTTGGATGGGACACCAACAGCATCTCCTTTAGGGAGAAATCTCTCCCTGAGCTAAGACAGAGAGGCAGTATCATCCAGCACAGCCATAGCCAGTGTGAGCCTTCCATTTTGTATCTGGGATTCTTCATTGCTCCAACATCCATTCAATAACATTAATGAATACATGCTATGTTCCAGGCCTTGTGCCAGGCTCCGGGGACATAGCAGTGAACATGACAGATGTGGTTTCTGCAGTTTACCTTGCAGAGAAGTGAAAATCATTGTGCACAGCCAACCCAGTTGGAATTTCAAGATATTGTAGTGGAGCATAATGGTTAGGAGAATGTTCTCTGGGGCCCTAGTTCCTTATGCTCTAGCTACATGGCCCCAGGCAGTGACTTAACCATTTTAAGCTTCTGTTTTTCATGTTGGGTAAAAAATGGAGCTCCCACTTACTTTATAGATTTAGTGTATCTATGAAGATAAAATCAGATAATACCCAGAGCAGTTTCTTAGTAAGGTCAAGTAATAGTAAAAGTGTTATTATTATTGCCACAACATTGGCAATCGAACTTTCAGGAAGATAATTTCTCAATACATGTTTTACTCCTATTTTAGTTTGTATGCATTGAGTCATGCCATGTGGCTACACTGAACTAGGATTGAGGTTGTGGTGGATGATGGACAGGCAGTGATGCTTTGACTCAGGGTCCTGTGGTGAAGTGCTGATTGCTCTCCTTCTCCCTAAAATCCTTTTGCCTCTGTCACCAGCTATCTCTTCTTTTTCCTTTTCCCTGGTTTAGCCACTAGCAACTCCTGTGACTCTCCAGCAGTTTCCCCTAAACACTAATTTTGGTGTTCAGGAATGAGGCTGTAATGGATCTCAGGAATAACCAATCTGATCCAGAACTTTTGGCATAAACATGGACTCAGAGGGAGACACTACATGTCCCCAGATGAGTCTGAAAACTGCTTGCAGACTTGGATGAGGGAAGGGTCCCCTGTGTCATCAAGAAGTACTGTGGCTGAGCCCACCTCCTAGTCACTTCTACACACACACACACATACACACACACACACACATTGTTTTTCTCAAAGGACACAGGGAGCTCTCTGGCTCCAGACTTGAGGAGGTTTATCTGCCCAATGTTTATGGGCAACTTCTCTGAGGATTTACATAGTCTCATCAATTAGCTACACTAATATTTTAACGGGTATCAGCATAGAGCAGTAATCCCCAGTAATCCTCAGATTTTCTGGCAAACATGTTACAGAAAGGTTAATTCACCAAACATCACATTTTTCAAAAAGCTCAGCATACAAAGAAGATGCAGATGACCTATTACTTGTACTTCTTTGTATTTTTTGCATAATAGTCCATATTAATGTTTACTTTTCTCACAGGACTTCATTAGGGTAGGATGTTCAGAGTCATTTCCTCCCATTCCAGAGGGCAGAATGGGGTTCTTAGACCTCTGAATTGCAGCACCTCCAAGAAAAGCATCTACAGAGAATGCAGCCCTTTATTAAATGTCTCAAAGAAGCCCAATCCTGTAAAATAAGCAGATGCTGACAAACTGCAGTGAAAAAAAAAAGAAAGAAACACAAATAGGAAACGAGTATTCTATCAAACAGCAATGCCTTTATCTGGGAATGCATTGCTGCAGCCCCATCCCATAAATCCAACAGAAAGTTCATTTCTTTGCATGAAAGATCTGTTTGTGCAGTGTAGTCACTCACATGACCACTTAATTCCAAATCCAATTCACCACTAATTTCAAAATGCTCTCAGATGTGACAGACAGGTTTGTTTTCAGCTCTCAGGAGATGGAATGGTCAGATTTATAATTGAACAGACAACAAAAGAAATCAGGATTGAGGAGCATCGGGAAAATGAAAATACTTTCTAACTTCCCAATGACCAAGCTAAATCTTTATCGTTCTGGCAGGTTACTCCTCAATTAAAGATGTGAAGATGAAAGAGCCAGCACATGGCCCTACCCAGGCCATGCTGGATTCATGCATTTCCTAGTGGTGTCCCAGTCAGTCCCCAGAGACCCAGAGATTTCTAAGCAACACCCTCCCCTATAGGCCTGGGAAGGGCTTTCATATCAGAGGATCTCAATAAATGACTAGATTTATGCACTCCTTTTGAGAAATATCAGGGCATCTCTCCCTCAGTCCTCTGCACCATCATTCTCTCCAGCTAGAAATTTTCTTTTAGGGGGGAGGAAAAAGTCAATCTGCCTAGAATTCCTACCACAGATTTATTTTGACTGACACTAAGCACATTATCAGTGATAGCCTAGCTTTGTCTGAAATCGCCATCTGTTTTCAGACAAAAACAATCTCTACATCTTTAAGAACCTGAAGCTAAAATGTGAATTACAGCTTTGGAGACATCCATTCCCAAGCTACATGCACAAAAGAAACTAATATATAACATATTCAAAACTTACGCTCTTCAAAATCTCTTCTTTTGACACAATATTAGTGAGCCTTGGTGTGCCTCAGGGTTAGAGTAGGTGTAATGGGGTAGAGATAGCTGACATTGTGCAGTGTCAATATCAATTTAGACCACCCGCTGTTCCTTATTTATTCTTATCATTGATTCTACAACTTTTTCCCCTGTATCGTGCAGTTAAATTCTTTCTAAAATGACAAGTCCTTAAGGATTTATAGACATTTTCTCATGTTATAACAAATTACCATTCTTGCTGGAGTTCTGGTGAACAACCCCCAGTGGAAATGGTACAAAAAAATGAAGATACTATCAAAGTGATCCCCTAGCTGCTGAGATGGAAATGAACATGAGTCATTTTCAGATATAATCAAAATGAAAAAGTTAAGTCACGGTCATATTTCAGACTGTAAGATAAAAACAAATCTGATTTCCATTCTCTGCTGCCAGCTCCTAAACATTAAACCTTGGGGAGAAAGGGAAGCAAATGGAAATGATAATTTGTTTATACTATACTATACATTCCTCTCCATAATCGATATAGGAACTGATTTACTTCTTGGTCAGGCTGTACCATCTTCCCAGCCAAAATATTCTACCTCAATTCTTAATCTACTATTAATATTCATATGTTGACAAATAAACAGATGTCCTATCCCAAGTAGACATAACATCTGAAGAGCGGACTGAGACCTTTTCTTTTTTCTTTCAGATGTTTCCAAGTCTTGTTGCCATGGGCATTGCCAAGCCAGACACTATAAATGAATGCATAATCATAACCCAACATATCACCCCTATCACCAAGCCCCACAGCATACTCCTCCTCACATTTTGAGGCTCAGGTCACACTCCACTCATTACTGCAGGCCTTCTCAGATTGGCTCAAAGAAAATTATCCTCTCTATCACTATGCTTGCTGTACTTTGGTCATGGGCCTTCTCATGGCCACCCTTGTAGTAGGGTTCTACAAATATCATTTCCTCTCCAGAATGGTACATTCTGAAGAGCCAAAGCCAGGTCTAACTCAGCCTTGTTTGCTCCCAGGTTGCCCTAGTCCAATATGATAGAGTTATCCATTAATTGTCTGTTTTAATTTTTATTTTAATATAAGGTTCAGCCATAAGAAATTTTCAATATTCAACAATTTTTTACCTATAAACATGGTAATTTTATATAACTCATCCTAATAGATGAAACAAAACTGGCGGCAGTGGCATCCATTTCTTTTAATGCTAACTTTCTTACTGACCCAAAGCCAAATTTCTTTTAGATTCCATGAAATTTCATACAGATCCCGAGACTGTATGCACTTTGTTTTATTTTCCCAAATAATAAGTTGCATAGTAACCAAGTCTTACTTGGCTGACAGGCTGTTAGCCAATCAAAATGATTTAAACATATTGCATGGAAGCCCACATAGGACTATAACATCTGCCTCTGGTTTAATGACTTCTTTTGCTTTTTAATGGCAAAGATGCAAACCCTCCACTCTTCTGTTGTTGTGAGGGGAAAAATACACAAATTTCTTAATAAACATTTATACTATCATCTCATTATCCACGTCACTTCCATTCCTAGAGTCAAAGTGGAAAGAAGAAGAAAAAAAGCCCTCTGATTGAAGGTAATTTTCTTCATTATTAAAAGAATTTAGATTTTCATTACTATTTTTATTATATGTATTATGTGGTTGTTGATAATGTTAATATTATCATTACTAATCTCTTACTTTATACATAGCATTTTACAACACTTTCAAATATATCATCTCACTTGTTCCCCAACAACCCTCTAAAGGATGGCTCTTCTTATTTTATAACTAAAGAGACCAAAGAATTGAGAGTTTAAGTGACTCTCTGAAAGGTACACCAGCATTAAAAGTGAGAGCAGACCTTTTGATTCCATGGTCATTATCTTCTTGGCTGGACCACACTGCCTTTTCTGGGAGAAATATAAACACCTAAAAATAGTGTTTTAAAAAAACAATGCAATACAAGTACACACCTATTAAAATGGATAAAATCTAAAGAACTGACCATACTAATTGTTGGCAAGAATACTGAACAACAAAAGCACTCAGTAATTGTGAGGATGCAAAATGGTATAATCAGTTTGGAAGATAAATTGGCAGTTTCTTACAAAGCTTAACTTAGTTTTATCACATGACCCAGATTTTGAGCACCTAAGTATTTATCCAAAGGAGTTGAAAACTTATGTCCACACAAACACTGGCACGCGAATGTTTATAGCAGTGTTATCACCCCAACCTGGAAGCAATCAAGAGGTCTTTCAATAGGTGAATGGATAAACAAACTGTGGTACATTCACACAATGGAATATCAGCAATAAAAAGAAATGAGCTATCAAAACATAAAAACACATAGAGGAATCTTAAATTTTTATTGCTAGGTGAAAGAAGACAATCTGAAAAGGCTACATACTGAATGATTCTAACTATATGACATTTTGGAAAAGCCAAAACCATAGAGACAGTGAAAAGATCAATAGTTACCAGGGGATTTGGAGGAGGGAGGAGAGAAATGAAAAGGTGAAGCACAGGGGATTTTTAGGGTACTGAAGCTATTCTATATGATGCTGTCATAAAACTGTACTAAGTTTCTCAGAAAGAGAAACAATGCAAATTATGCAGTATAGTTAATAAAAATATATCAATATAAGTTCATTAATTGTAACAAATATTCCACACTAATAAAAGAAATTAATAAGAGGGGAAACTGTGGGAGTGATGGGGTGAAGATGGGGGTGGAACTCTATATGGTATCTGCTCAATTATTCTGTAAATCTAAACTGTATTAAAAATAACATCTATTAATTTAAAAAGAAGATAGTCTTAGTGTGATAGGCTTGGTAGGCAGGATAATGGCCCCCCAAAAGATATTGATGTTCTCATCCACAGAACCTGTGAATATGTTAGGTTACAGGGCAAAGAGGGATTAAGGTTGCAGAAGAAATTGTTTGTTAATCAGTTGGACTTAAAATAAGGAGATATCCTGGTGTATCTGGGTGGCCCAATGTAATCACAAGAGTCCCGAAAAATAGAAGAGGAATTAGAAGAGAGAACCAGAAAGCGTGCAGTGTGAACATGTCATTGTTGTCTTCAAGGTTGGAGGAAGGGACCAGGAGCCAAGGAATGCAGGCAGCCTTGAGAAGCTGCAAAAAGCAAGAAATAGATTCTCCTAGGAGCCTCCAGAAAGGAATGTAGCCCTGTCTGCACCTTGATTTTAGCTCAATTAGATCTGTGTTGGACTTCTAACATCCAGAAATGTATTATAACTTTGTGTTTGTTTTTAAAGTCTTTGCATGAGCATGGTCCTGTATTCCCAAACACAAATGCCTACAGGGCACAAGCATAAATGTAATGATAAATATTCACTGAGAGTTTTGAGAAAATAACACAGAGCTGAAAACACTGAGGGGAACTGGGGAACACATGTCCTGCCTAAAAAGAGATGCTGCTTCCTAACCCCAACAATCGTTGCCACCCAGCCACATGAACCCACATTTGCCAGATCTTCTAAACTTTCAACAGAAGTCAGAAATCTGGATTTTTTATGTAAAATTTTATGATTTTCAAATGCTAACAATTTATTTCTTTAAGCACACACTTTGTGAGCCAGTCGTATTTTTCCTAAACATAGTACTTCTGTATATCAGATCCAGCCAAGGTACCATGTCTGTTTGTGGCAGAAATGGTAGATGCATAGTACAGAAGTGGCCTTTCCTCCATCCATAGAAGACATGAGCAATCAATTACACTTGTTTACTGAACTTAGATGCAACTTTGAATCCTTCTCAACAGGGCACTCCAGGTAGTTACCAAAAATAAGTTAAATGGGTGACCTACTTGTTTTCCTGCCTGTGAACCAAATGACTGGGAAAGGCACCAAAGAAAAAGATAATGGGTATTCTTATGGTTCACCAGATATACAGCTGATCACTTAGATGACAGCACAGAGAAAACTCTTGATTGAAAAAATCAAAAAGAAAACAGAGTGAGACAAGCAGCAGCAGAGAAAGAAAAGAAGGGAAAATCTCTGAGTCAGAACAGAGTGGCTACATTTCTGGTTTAATTGTCCTGAACATAATGTATTTATGAGGCCAAGACTGTACCTCTAAATCACAGACACTTACCTTTAGCTAATTCCCAACCATTGCCTTTCTGAAAATAAGTGAAAAGTGAAACATGCTTTGATCCAGAATTACACCTATAATTTCCTTTCGTTTTCATTCTACAGCTCACAAAGCCTAGAGTCCCAGGCCCTGTGAAATGATGTCTCCCAGACCCTGCAGCCTGTCAGGGTTTCAAAGGGCTTCACCATCAAACTGGCTCAGAAAATGAGATACAGTCATGATTCTAAAGGCTCATGCATCTGCCATGCCATAATTAGACAAAGCAGACGAAGAAACACTAAAACTCTAGTGACCCTTCAGGGAATGTTTCCAACTCT
The DNA here is from genome assembly GCA_004027955.1 of Chaetophractus vellerosus. Classification (NCBI taxonomy): domain Eukaryota; kingdom Metazoa; phylum Chordata; class Mammalia; order Cingulata; family Chlamyphoridae; genus Chaetophractus; species Chaetophractus vellerosus. The sequence goes on along the minus strand of PVKH010034877.1, from coordinate 4,866 downwards.
CAATTAGCATTTGTTTAGCAGCTGTAGAAAACCTGCTTAGGTGAGTTCTACAAAAATAAGTGGTAGTTCCAGTAGGATTCCAAATTTTAGCCTTTATTTTTTTCAAACTTTATGTCAAAATCAAAAAACAAAATAACAGGCAAAAGGCAGTCCAACAAGTTATGGAAGCATTATGGCAAAAAAGTTCTGTCCATTCACTTTTATCTCATCTAATCCCAAAAAGAAAGTCAATTGTTCTTCCGGTATTCAGAAAGATGCACAGATGTGCGCAGATTGGTTAAATGACATAAGCAAAGTCTCCTTGTTAATGAAGAAAATGAAGAAGAAAAGGAAAATGCTGAATCATATTCATATCTCATGCAACTAAACCCCATATTCTTTTTCATTACCTTTACGATTGATACAGTGCCTTCTTGGCTTTTGCTACAAAAAGATTACAATATTATTTTAACTATAGTCTATAAATTACATAGTTATATTTTCCCATGTATCACCACAGTCTTAACACCTTGTAGTAGAAGAACATTCCTGTATTTATATTACTAACCACAATCCTCATCTACTGCCCAAATCACTGTTATACATTCCCTGTATTATCCTCCAGCTGACCATCAACATTAACCTCCCTAGATTACTGTTTCAGCTACAATGATATCCAAAGTGTTTTTTACAAATATGCTACCATCAACTCCATCCATTACTGCATATTTACAATTGACATTATTAAATATTCTACATACATCCAGCATCAGCTCCCCTTTCTCAACCCAAATTCCATTTCCCACCAACCTACATTCCATAGAACACTTCCATAAGTGTTTAGTTCATATCAGTGAGACCATATAATATTTGTCCTTTTTTGTCCTGCTTATTTCACTCAGCATAATATCCTCAAGTTTCCTCCATGTTGTCATATGCTTTCCCAATTCATTTCTTCTTACAGCTGAATAGTGTTCCACCATATGCATATACCATATTTTGTATATCCATTCATTGGTTGATGTTAGATGTTAGATTTTTTCCATCTTTTACCAATTGGGAATAATTCCACTATGAACATCAGCATGCAAATATCTGTTTGCATCCTTGCTTTCAGTTCTAAATATATTCCATATAAGCCAAATCACATGGCAGTTCTATATTTAGCTTCCTGAAGAACTGCCAAATCATCTTCCATAGAGACTGCACAACTTAACACTCCCATAAACAGTGATGGAGCATCCTTATTTCTCCATATCCTCTCTAGAACTTGTAGTTTTCTGTTTTTCTTTTTCTTTTTTTTAAAATAATGGCCATTGTATATGGTGTGAAATGATATCTCATTGTAGTTTTGATCTGCATTCCTCTAATAGCTGGTGATATTAAGCATCTTTTCATGTGCCTTTTGGTCATTTGTATTTCCTCTTTGGAAGAATTTCTATTCAAGTCTTTTGCCCATTTTTAATTAAGTTGCTTGTCATTTTGTTGTTAAGTTGTATGATCTCTTTATATAACATGGAAATCAAACCCTTGCCAAATATGTGGTTTCTGAAGATTTTTTCCCATTGAGGTGGCTTTTTTCACTTTCAAACAAAATCATTTGAAACATGAAAGTGTTTAACTTTGAAGAAGTCCCAATTATCTATTTTTTCTTTCATTGCTTGTGCTTTGGGTATAAGATCCAAGAGACCACTACCTACCACAAGATCTTGAAGATGTTTCTCTACATTTTCTTCTAGGAGTTTTATGGTTCTAGTTTTTATATTTAAGTCCTTGATCCATTTTGAGTTAAGTTTTGCATAAAGTATGAGATAGAGACCCTCTTTCTTTCTTTTAGCTATGGATATACAGTTTTCCCAACACCATTTGTTGAATAGCACAGCCTTGTCAAAAATCACTTGACCATAGATGTGAAGGTCTATTTCTGAACTCTTGGTTTGTCTCCATTGGTCATTCTGCCTAGCTTTATGCCAGTAACATGCTTTTTTTTTTTTACCTCTGTAGCTAGATAATATTATTTAAAGTCTGGAAATGATTGTCCTCCAACTTTGTTTTTCTTTTTAATAATAATTTTGGCTATCTGGGTGCCCTCACCCTTCCAGATAATTTTGATAATTAGATTTTACAATTCTACAAAGAAGGCTGTTGGAACTTTTATCAGGCTTATGTTAAATCTGCAAATCATTTTGGGTAGAATTGACATCTTAATGATATTTAATCTTCCAATCCATGGACACAGAATAGCCTACCATTTATTTAGATCATCTTTAGTTTCTTTCAACAATGTCTTATAGTTTTCTGAATACAGGTCTTTTATGTCCTTGGTTAAGTTAATTTCTAAATATTTGATTCTTTTAGTCACTATTGTAAATGGAATTTTTTTATGTCTTTCTCCTCAGATGGCTAATTAGTAGTGTATAGAAAAACTACTGATTTTGTATACTAATCTTGCTGAAATTTTCTATTCTAGAAATTTTCTCATGGATTTTTTCAGGATTTGCTTAGTATAGGATCATATCATCAGTGAATAGAGAAAGTTTTACTTCTTCCTTTCCTATTTGGATGCACTTTATTTCTTTTTCTTGACTAATTGCTCTAGCTAGAACTCCTAGAGCAATATATATTTTTAGAAGGTACCAGGGAATGAACCCAGGACCTTGTACATGGGAAGCACACATTCAACCACTGACCTACATCTTCTCCTCAATGAGGGCTGATTTTTTTGTTCTTTGGTTGATTGGTTTTTAGGCAGTACTAGGGATCAAACCCAGGACCTCATACAAGGAAAGCAGGTGCTCAACCCCTTAAGCTACATCTGCTCCCCTATAGCACAATATTGAATAACAGTGGAGACAGCGGGCATTCTGGTCTCTGGTTCCCAATCTCAGCAGGAAATATTCAATCTCTTACCATTGAGTACAATGTTAGCTGTGAGTTTTTCCTATATGCACTTTGTCTTATTGAAAAAATGTCCTTCTATTTCTATCTTTTGGAGTGATTTTATCAAGAAAGGATAATGTATTTTGTCAAATGCTTTTTCTGCATCCATGGAGATGATATGTGATTTTTCTTCTTCAATTTATTAATATGTTATATTACATCAATTGATTTTATTATGTTGAAACACCCTTGCGTACCTAGTATAAAGCCAATTTGATTGTGATGTATAATTCTTTCAATGTGCTTTTGGATTCAGTTTGCAAGTATTTTGTTGAGGAATTTTGCATTTATATTCATTAGAGAAATTTTGTTGCTCTTCTCAAAGAGCCAACATTTAGTTCTGATGTTTTTCTCTGTTGTGCTTTTATTCTCCATTTCATTTATTTTTGCTCTAATCTTTATTATTTCTTTCCTTTTACTTGCTTTGATATTGGTTTGCTGTTCTTTTTCTAGTTCCTCCAGGTGTACAGTTAGGTCTTTGATTTTAGCACTATCTTCTTTTTTTTTTAATATAAGCATTGGGGCCTATAAATTTTCCTCTCAGCACTGCTGCTTTTGCTGTATCCCATAAGTTTTGATATATTGTATTCTTGTTTTCATTCATCTTGAGGTATTTACTGATTTCTCTTGCAATTTCTTCTTTGACCCACTGATTATTTAAGAGTGTATTGTTTAAACTCCATATATTTATGAATTTTCCCTTTTCACCCCCATGGTTTCTGATGAGAGATTGACACATAGCTTTTTTTTTCCTTGTAAGTAATACATTACTTTTCTCTTATTGCTCTCAAAATCCTCTCTTTATCTTTGACCTTTGACATTCTGAAAAGTAGATGTATCAGAGTAGGCCTATTCCAATTTATTCTGTTTGGTGTATGTTGTCTTTCTTGAATATTGATATTCATGTCTTTCATAAGAGTTGGGAAAATTTTGTTCAGTATTTCCTCAAATATTCTTTATACCACTTTTCCATTCTCTTCTTCTTCTGGGGCATCAATAACACACATCTTTGTGCATTTTTTGTTGCCATTCAATTCGCTGCGACCCTGTTCAAATTTTTCCATTCTTTTTCTGTCTGTTCTCCTATATTTTCAAGTTCAGATGTTCTGTCCTCAATTTAACTGATTCATTCTTCTGCCATTTCAAACCTGCTGTTATATGACTCTAATGTATTTTTTAACTTGCATAAATGCATTACTTTAATATAATCAAATTTACAAGTCCTTAACGAGATACTTTACATACTCTTTCCTATTACGTCTTAGAACTTTACACTTACAGCACATTTCAGTTCAGATAAGTCACATTTCAGATGCTAAAGGGCCCCAGGGAGGATTTTTTAAAATTAATTAATTTGTTTAAAAAATACTTAGATTCCATAAATGTTACACAAAAATTTTAGGAGTACCCATATGCCCCACCTCCCAAACCTCCCACACCTCCCACACCTCCCACAACCTCCCACCTATACATTCTTCATTAGTGTGGCACATCACCTGCAATAGAAATACACATTTTGGGGCTTTGCCACTAAGCATGGACCATAGTTGACATTGTAGACCACACTGTCTCCCCCACAGTTCTGCATGTTATATGATGATATAAAATGACCTATATCTGTCATTGCAATGTCGCTCAGGATAATTCCCAAGTCCCAAAAAAGCCCCTGTATTACAACTGCTTTTCCCTCTCCCTGCCCCCAAAAGCATCCAGTGGCCACTGGCTCCACATAATTTTGTAATTTCTTCCATTGCGTGAATCACAATAAGTCTATAACAAGATACCAGTAAGTCCACTCTAGTCCATAGCTCTTCCCCCAATCTTGAGGAGTCTGGGATGGTGATGTTTCCTCCACCTCCAAGTGAGAGGGGGCTTATATCCCATGGATAAGATGGATGAGATTATCCTGCTTGTAGTTGCAGACTCTCCATTCCCTGGGATAGCCAT
>PVKH010034876.1:0-11804 GCA_004027955.1 Chaetophractus vellerosus | reverse complement strand
AAAGAAAACGGTAATTGGGTTTGACCTTAAGAAAGAATTCACCTGTCGTTCCTTCACAAAGCTCCAGACGTTCAAGTTGTCACTCTTGGTGTTCGAGCTGAACTTCAAGCATCTATTATTTGGCTTAATTTATGGAAGTCAGAAAACCATTTGTCCTAATAGCCTTGGGTTCCTGGTGTAGGCTTTACTCAGCTCATGTGGTCCTTCTTCCCTTCTTGGACTCCCTGCCTTGTAAACCAGATGCTGTTGCCATAGCTTGCTGTAGATGCCCAGTTAGGTGTCTCCATAAATGATTGTGAGCTGTTGGAATTTCACATTCTTTTAGAGAAGGGATGCCTTTTTATTCCTTCTGCAGGGTAGTGACTTCTCCACAAAAGTGTCAAAAGGGCAGAATTACGAAAGAAAGCAGTATTATGACAACACCATTATGTATGGAACACTGAACTCTTCAAAGCAAAACAAAAACGCAAATGTGTCTCTAGGTTTAATCAGAACTTTAGCAAGTAATACCTTTCTATCTTTAAATCGGAGTAACCCGTTCTGTATTGAGTGCAGTGTTTCTACGTTTTTCTCATGCACATGTTATATTGGAGAAAATGTTTACAAAAATGGTTTTGTTACGCTAATGTGCGTCACATATTTATGGTTTATTTTTAAATGATTATTTTATGGGTTATTTAGGTTTTCATCCTAGTTGTAGTACACTTTTGGTAATCCGTAATCCCTAATTCTGCCAATTGTAAGTTTGCTAAATAGTAATACAAATGACAAACTGCATTAAAATTACTAATCATAGAGCTGCAAAGCAGACTGGTGGCAAGTACACACTCAGCCTTTTTTTTTTTTTTTTTTTTTTTTTTGCAGTGCTAACTTGTCTCTGTGTATCATGACAATTACTGTTGAACCCCCCCTTTTCTCCCTCAAATAAAGTAAAAATGACACCTGTTTTACGTGGCATGAGTTTCAGATATGTTCTGGTCCTTGAGAATGTCTCCATCCTGCGAGATGCATTCGTTCCAGGGTACTGGATCCTGCCTTCTCACGTAACAGGAGCTTACCCAGGCATGGGGTATGGAAGTTGCAAATGTTGGTCCAAAGATCTCAGAGGTGAAATGGATGATGGATGGCGAGCGCTCCATTGCCATATCCCTGAAGCCAAAACGCAGAGGGCAGATCCCAGAAGAAATAAGGTGGTATATTTGCAAGGCTGAATTGGATTAAAAAATAAAATAGCATGATGTCTGTATCTAATAGGACAATTAAAATAGACTTTTCTCATTTGGCCCATAAATACCAACTTAGTCCTAATAATTGGCTCTCCTCCAGTGTTACATCGTTCCAGGAAGGCCTTTGGGTTGTGCCCCCATTGATCCCCGTTTGACAGACCTGGGGACACTCAGGCACCTTGCCTAAAGCCTCCACAGCTGGAGGAGGACAGCCTTGTCTGTCTACTCCCAGAGCCCGTGCTACATTATCATTAGCTGAAGTATGTTAATAAACTAACTCCTTTGTGCTTCGTAAGAGAAAAACATTTCTCTAAGGTGAAAATAGTATTATAAATATCTAAGCCACCAGATGAGTAAGTTTTTTCTTTGCCAACTTCATATGCATTCCAACACAGTATGATTCAGAAATTTCAAAGTCTGGTGGAATGCTGTTTCTCTTGAGACTGCATTCATTCCTCATGTCCTCATTTTCCTCTCCATGGGTTGGGATCCACTTAAAGGAAGCAACTAGGATAAAGATAGCACCTACGGCCAACAGCATCTCTGTGCCTTGGCATCACCTTAAAGGACACAGCACAGTGACTGCTCTCTCCACCATCTAGCCCAGTCACATGCTCTGGGAGAAGGAGGTGGTATGTTTTATAAAGGAAAATGGATATGTGTTCAAATATTATTAGGTTCTCACACCTGGTCTACATCTATCTTCATCACAAGGTTAATAATATCTTAGCTATGTTTCACAGTTTTCCTGAAACTGTCCCATCTTTACCTTTACCTTGCCTAAGTTCTCTGCTTATTGCCAACCTGTTTTATCCTGTCCTGTTCCCTGGTGACTTGACATGGTCTTGTTTTGTTCAATATTTTCTACCTGGTTACAGGGCCTGCAATTGAATGAGGCTGTTTTTCAGATTGAACAGACGTTTAGTAGGTGCTGTGTGCTGTGCTCCTCAGAACTACCAGACACGTTGCTGTCACGGAACAGACTCCTAGAACTGGCTGGTGGTGAAATAGTGTGAAATAAAAACAATGATGTTAACCCAAGGGAAAATCAGCGCTCCTGTGCAGTGTCGGACTAGTGGGGAAGTGATGCTCCACTCACACTGGACAGGGGTCCGTCCTCAGAGCACGTCTGTTGTCCTCACTAGTCACACCGGCTGGGGGTTCAGGTGGCTGTAAAATCAGCGCTGGATCCTTGACTCTTGAGCCCTTTTGCCTGACATCAGGAATTTGGAGATAGATGTGTCAGCAGAAATGATACAAAAATTCTTGTTTCTGTTTTGATTCAAGTTGTAAAATTCTGGGGACATGCCTACTGCGTGTGTTGAAGGTCTGTGTAGGGATGTGGATGGGGCTTGAGAAGGCAATCCTGCGTCCTTAAATTTGTTTGGAAGTTGGTCATACTACAATCCTTAGGAACCGATATTAAACAATTTTTCCATAATATGAAATACTCCTTGTCTCTTAATAGTTTTATTAAGACACACTTCACATACCATAGAATTCATCCATTTAAAGAGTACAATTCACTGACTGTTGTTATATTCACAGTTGTATCACCACAATTTTAGGTCATTTTCATTACTCCAAGAAGATGGCCTGTACTCCTTAGCCTTTAGCCACTGTCCTCCAGTCTTCCCACCTCCCACAGCCCCTTGCCCCAGGCATCCACTCATTCACTTTCTGTCTCTCTAATTTGATTTTCCTGGATGGACATTTTGTAAAAATGGAGTCAGTACCCTCTGGTCCTTTTTGTCTGGCGTTGTTCACTCAGTGTAGAGTCTTCAAGGTTCATATATTTTGTAACACTTATTAATACGTCGTTTCTTTTTATTGGAATCCATGATTTTTAAAACTTTATTTTGAAATCCACATTTACAGACAATTGCAAAATTAGTATAAGAGCAGTAGAAAGAATTCATTATACCCCCTTACCCAGATACCCAGATGTACCAATTTTAACATCTTGCCATGTTTTTAATATTCCACCCTTTCATCTACTAGACATGTGGAAGTAAGTTACATGCATCTCCTATCCTTGAACACTTAGTACCTTTGTCCTGTGCCTGCCTTCAGGTGAAAGCCATCTAGGTCCCCAGCCTCAGCCTTGTGCTCAGAGGCATTTTCGGTGTGCACCCCTAGAAACCCAGTGATGAGCCCACCCTTGCCCTCCTCCCTAGTGGTCTCCCATGCTGAACGTCAGGCTCGTGGTAGGTCAGTTACAAGGAGTCAGGTTTTGGAGTGGGGGACTGCAGGAAGTGTAGCCTGCCTCATGGGCTTTGCCTGTCCATGGAGAGTGAGCCTGCAGCCCAAGGAAAGGCCAACACTGTGGGCATTCTCATGGGTGCCCAAGACCTGGATCAGGGTGCTCACATCCATTCTAACAAGCATGCTAGTCTCAGAACATTAAAACAGGTCTTGCTCATCCTGGACAATTACATGCAAATGTCATGTATCTAAGGGGCCTTGTCCTATATATCTTTTTATGGTAATTCTATATTTTTTCTAAAACAATTTATTGAAGTATATCATTCATACATGAACATATACAAACTGTAAGTGTTCAGTAAACATCATGAACTTAAAAAACAAACATGCATAACATCTTACAGGGCTCCCACACATCACCCCACCACAAATACTTTGCATTGTTGTGAAACATTTGTTCACAAATTATGAAAGAGCATCGTCAAAGTATTACTACTAACTATAGTCTGTATCTTCCTCCCCTATACATTTAAGGATTTATTTATTTACTTTTATCCATTTTTACCCCCACCCCCGTTTTTGCTCTTTCTGTGTCCATTCACTGGGCAACTCTGTCCGTTTTGTGCCCTCTCTTCCCATCCTTCTGTCTTCACTGGGATTCGATCCTCAGAATCTTCGATGTGGGAGAGAGGCATCTTACCACCTGCGCCACCTTAATTCCTGGTTTTTCGGTGCGTCTCGTTGGCTCTCCCTTGTGTCACTCTGCTGTTATGTCATCTTAATGCGTGGCTCGCGGGGCCTGGTAGCGCACTCATGCACGGGGCCTAGTGGCCTGCGCACCTTCTAAATTTTTCTTAATTTTTACCGGGAGGTCTGGGGATCAAACTCAGATCCCTCCATATGGGAGACAGATGCCCAACCACCCGAGCCACATCTGTCCCCCTGCTATATCTCTTAAGGTTGACCAAAGATACCCAAAGTTACAAGTCTTCCCATACAGGATGGTCACATAATAATTCAGACTTAGTTTATCAACGGCATTCTAAAAACCAGACCTAGGGAGAAAAACTAGGTCTGGGGACACATGCATGGTTTCTAATACAGCAAATGTTTAACCTACCATGATTATCACAAAATCAGGTCAATGAGAATATTCGTACTGTCCTATATATCTTACTGGCAATGAGGCTATTTCCTCAGTGCTGCTCCTGGAAGGCCTTCTCACTGCTTCCCCTCCCCTATGCCCCCATCATTGAGTAAGTGTGGACGCTAGTGAACTTCTTGGAACTTGGTGGTATTTGGGTCAGCCTAACAAATTGAGCAACCACTATGTGCTGAGCACAGTCTAAGGTATGGCGCTTCCCTGGGAAAATAAAGGGAAGCTATCTTAAGGGGTACCCTTGGACACAGTGCATGGTGCAGCTAAACATCAAACTGAGCCTTTAGTAGCTATATATAAGAAATATTTAGCGTTTTTACAGCCAAAGTAGCAATGTGGGAAATGGATTTGGCTCAAGCAATTGGGCTGCCATCTACCATATGGAGGGTCCTGGGTTCAGTTCCCAGGGCCTCCTGGTGAAGGCAAGCTAGCCCACGTGGAGAGCTGGTGCACCAAGATGATGCAATAAAAAAGAGAGACGGTGAGAGACACAACAAACCAGGGTCCTGGGGTGGCTCAAGTGATTGATTGCCTCTTTCCCACCTCGGAAGGTCCCAGGATCAGTTCCCAGTGCCTCCTAAAGAAGATGAGAAGACAAGCAGACACAGAAGAACACACAGCGAATGGACACAGAGAAGACAGTGAATGCAGGCGGCAGTGGGGAGGGGAGTAGGGATATAAAGAAATAAAATTAAAGCTTTTAAAAAAAAGTGTTAATGTGCGTGCATGAAAAATTGGCGTGAGCATGGGCTGTGTGGATAAATTAGTTCCTGAGGTGTGGGGTGCCACTCCCGTACCTAGTTGGGTCACTCTTGGATACTATCTTGGTGTGATAGAGACCAACTGTAGCCTCTTCACAGGAGAGGAACCCAGCTGGAAAGGGCTCCAGACTAGCCGGATAAAGACTGGTTGAACGAAAGGGTGAGAGAAAAAAATCATAAGTCTCTTGATCACTTAGCCAGCCTTAATTGATCCTGGTTTGGGTTATTAACCATAAGGAGAGTACACGAGTTTTGTACATTTGCCAGGGTTTTTACATCTGTCCTCTCATTGAGCCTATGGAAGAAGAGACAGGGTGAGCATTTGCTGGCTTAAATGTATTTGGAGAGAGCTCAGAGCAGTAGTGATCCCTAAGTCTTGTTCTGTAGGGCGTCAGGTGGTAGAGCCGGGAAAATGGATCAAACCCTTAGATAGGGTCGGCCTCCAGTATGAAAGGGGCAATCAAACTTGTCCTAAGGTGGATGGACTGGTTGGTGAGGCCCACAGCCCTTGAGGCTGGTCAGGAGCTTTGCTGCCGATGTAGAAAAGACCCCTCCACGTTCGTTCTAGCACTGGCCTGTATTGAAATGCGTTGTGTGAAATGTGCAAGGGTGGTAGAGTAAAAACAGGTTAGCAATGGATTTGGAATGTTATTGTTTGGTGGGTTGCAGTTGCCTTGCTGTGCCATTCAAAAACCTCTGCATCCATTCTGAGCAATTTAATTCCTCCCTGTGAAACTGATGTGGTCCTTTAACATTGTCTTCCTGCCGCGGTGCGTTTCCTTCATTTCCTTGGAGAGAGGTTTCACTCCGAGGTTTTTCACATGACTCTACTAGAAGCCATGTCCTGTGGATCTGTGCATCTGTGTGTCTGGGCAAGTCAGTGTTTCAAAGAGAATGCCCCAAGTGCCTCCAGGTGTTCTGAGTCAGGTGATGGCAGTGCGCTGTCAGGAAATGTTTTTGTGGGGAAAACCAATACACCTTGATAGGCATATATTTATTCCTGCCTCTTGCGTTCTCAGTAAATAAGAGTGGAGCAAAGACTTGTCAGGTAAAATTGAGAAATGTATTGGTAGCTGTATAATTTGGTACACACGTGGCATATTCATACGTAACCTAGTCTCTGAGACCTGAGCTTTTGGGTGTTCCATTCTTGAATTACTGTGTCTTACTGCAGAAATTCAGGATCGGTACATGTCCTCTGAGTCCAGTTCGTAACCTCCTGGCGCTGAACTGCAGCTCCCTTGCTTGCATAGTGCTCTTAATGCTTTGATGCCCTTCTAGAGAACTAGACGCAAGTGTTCTACCATGTTTATGTTGAAGCCGCTGTTCAGTTGTCGTGACTTGGCAGTCACATACGTGAGTGCCATCCTGGAAGGATCCGCCGGGTGCAATGGCTGGCCATCTGATGTAGCGCTAAATCCTGTGCTGCGCAACATTTCCCCAAAGTCAGATAGTCAACTTTAGCTCTCTGAGAGCTATTTTTTTAACCTACATAAAGTTGAACATGATGCATCTGCTTCAAAATATGTGTTTTATGAGTTTATGCAGTAAATCGTTTATCCACTCAATAAATATTTATAAAGTACCATACTTTGAGCTACTGTGTTACATGCTAAGGTTATTGTGAAAAGGGAAGAGGATCCGATATTAGCTCAGATTCCAAAAGGAAGTTCACTGGAAGGAAGAAAAAGAATCAGCAACCTCACCGCAGCGCAGAGAACCCTGATCTGCAGAGGAGAGTGTTGGCCTAGAGGCTCAGGTTAGAGACACTCCTGCAACCCTGTGCAGGCTCTCCAGGCATCAGCCCCAAGCAGCCAGCCCTTTGTCCTCCTGGAAGGAAGCAAAGTCTTCTGCTGAGTGGTTTTCAAACCTTACATATGCATCCGATCACCTGGAAGGCTTCCTGAAACACAGATTGCTGGCCCCCACCCCCGGGTTTTCTGATTCAAGAGATCTGGGGTGGGGCCAGAGAATCTGCGTTCTAGCAAATCTCCAGGTTATGCCGATGCTGCAGGTCCGGTGACGGCTTCGAGAGCCACTGTTCTATAGAAATTATTAAAAACATGAAAATTTAGGACATTGGCAAAATGTGTAAAGTAGATGGACACATTAGCTTGAACGACGTTCCAAGATCAGAAAGGAGAAAGAACTCCCAGAGAAGGTCAGACGAGAGGAGAGACTGTTCATCTGCCCACACTTCCTGAGCCTTTCTAGAAAATTCCTTAACGTTAGTGAGAGGAAGTAGAGACAAATTTGAATCCATTGTCTACCCTTGTGCCTTATTTATATATGCACATTTATTGATATAATTTGTGTTTTTTTTTTTCTTGAAACCGAGAGACATACTGAAATGGACTGCATGGGTTCTCCTCGTCCCCAGTCAGCAGACCTTTGCCTTCTGGGATCAGGTCCTCTTACCTCAATAGCCAATAGCTCAGGGATGGGTTTTGCATTTCAGGGGCCAAAACAAAAGTTGGCAGGCACCTGGAAGATGACCCCGCTAAGACTGCAGGTTGAGTCCAGGCCACCCGGGCACAGTTGGTGACGAGGGGTGGAGGAGATGGGCTCAGATGGGGATCCTGCGAGTGGAGACTCGTCCAGCTCCCGTGAGGCGACAGGCCCTCGACAGAGGCCAATACCCCATGCAGCACCCCACCCTCCAAAGCTTCGACACTGAGCATGTCCACGGACTAAGACCCGTCTCTTCAGATGACTCATAACCCCAACGATTCTGGCACAACCCTAGGAGGGTTTAGACTAAATTCTCCACATCTTCACCAGAGGGAACGTGGAGCAGATTGGATGTGAATTTTAAAAATTATGGGGGCCGGCTCGATAGCCCAGTGGATAGGGCGCCGGCATACCACATGGGAGGCCCCGGGTTCGGTTCCCGGGGACCTCTCCTAGCGGGCAGACCGCCTTGAGAGTGGCAAGCCGCCATGGGCGGGCTGGAGCCGCCGGGGGCAGGGCAAGAAGCTGCCATGGACATGGCAAGAGCCGCCACAGGCAGGGCAGGTCGCCCGCGGATGGAGCGCAGCCAGCCACCCGCGAACTGAAAGCCAGCCGTGAACGGACGCAGAGACCGCCCACAAGCGGGGAAAGCCGCGCCTGCGCAGTGACCACTCTCGGCACGTCGCCGCAGCGGGGCGAAGGGGAGATATGTAATAAAATAAATAAATCTTTAAAAATGCTTTTTATTATGGAAATTTTAAACTCATACAAAAATAGGAGAAAGAATGGATACTCTTGTATGCATTACTTTGCTTCAAATATCATCAATGTATGGCCGTCTTCTAAATCTAGTCTCCTACCCCACTTTCCTCCTGGATTATTTTGAAGTAATTCCCAGACATTGTATCATTTTTTCCATAAATACTTCAGTACTGACTTCCAAATGACAAGGAGTCATAAAAACAAAGCCACTAAACCATTATTGCACCTAAAAAATTAACACATTTTAAATTTTTCATCAAATATCCAATCAGCTTTCCAAGGTCCATGACTGGCTCATAATTTTTTTAAAGAAACACATGTTTTGTTTGAATCAGGTCCTAAATGAGGTTGATACTTTTTTAAAAGTCAGGTTTATTGATTCTCAAATTGCTCCATCTTTGGTGAGTAGGCCCCTCTTCCAGTTGGCTCCTGGGTATTTTAGACATGACTAGTAATTTGATGGTTTTCTCACTTTCTGTTCGGACAAGTCTCGGGCTCATTTTGTTCATTGCCCACTCCAGCCCTGTCACCAGCTATTTCTCCAAGGAGCTCCGGGCCCTTTTAGTGGGAATGGCATTAAGTGATCCAAGCGGGTGTCAGTGGTCCTTTGTGCTACAAAGCTGATCATTTTTCAGATCGTGTCAGTGGAAAGAGGATATATATATTTTAATGAGAGAAAATGCATCATAATTTATACTGATATTCAGGGTGGTAGGATTTTTCCTTAATCCCTTATATTTGTATTGCCTTTCTCCCATGCTGAAAATTCTAGTTTCCTATAACACAAAATTATATATTTGCCACAACACATACACAACAGGCTCAGAATAATAATACAACACTGCTATCATCAAAATTATGATTACTGAAAACAATTTGTTTGATTTTTGTCCTGAGGGTGGTTATTTCATTTTCAATTTTAAAGATTGCTTTTAAAATTTAAATTTAGCTTTATAAATATGTAAAATATTTACAGTGTTCCAAAGTCAAATCTACAAAACAAAAACCATTCAGAGAATTCCAGCTTCCCATCCTCCTCCTCCCTGTTCCCTTACAAATAACTATTTTTATTACTTTTGGGTTTAGCCTTCCATTACAAATTTTGTATGTTTGTGTATTTGTGTTCACTTCCTTGCCTAGCTCACTTTTCTCCACCTTGCTTTCTTCATTTAATAATATATCCCAGAGATCACTCCATAACCATAGATTAAAGATATGTGGCATTTTTAGAAATAGCTTTGTGGAGGTATAATTTGCATCCCATAAATTCCACCCATCTTAAAGTTACAGCCATACAACATCACCACAATCCAATTTTGGAACCCTTCTCTCACCCCATAAAGTTCTCTTCTGCCCCCTTGCAGGCCATCTGTAAGCCTGCCCCGGGCCCAGCAAAGCTGACTGTGTGTTAGCTCTTGCGTTGGTATTGACACTGTGTGGGTATACCATGAATTATTCAGCCAGCCCCTATCCTTGGGCTTTTGGGTGTTTTTACTCTTTTGATATTCAAATAGTCCTTCAGTGAATAGCCTTATGCACCTGTCTTAACGAATTTTTGCCAGTGTATCTTTGGAATGTGCTTCACGATAGTTTAAAAACCTTATGCATTTTGCTAATGTCCTTAATTTTCATGTTAAATGAATATGTAATTAAAAAAATAATGCCAAGTTCCCCTTTGAAGGGGTTTCAACTTGTTACATTCCCACCAATCATGGATGTGACTGTTTCCCTAAAGCATCGCCGGCAAAGTATGTCATCAAATTTTTGGATTTTTAACAACCTGATAGTAAGAAATTATATCTCAGGAGGGTTTTTTCCTTTTTCTCTCTCTTTTTTTAAATTAATGGACTTTATTTTTTAGAGCAGTTTACACAAATTGCACAGAAAATACAGGCATTTATATGTGGAAACTACCCTGCACAACACACATGGTTTCCCCTATTAATATCTTGCATTAATGTAGTTTGTTTGTTACAAATGACGAACCAACCCTGATGCATTATTATTAACTAAAGTCCATGGTTTACATTAGAGTTCACTCATTGTGTTCTGCAATTCTGTGGGTTTTGACAAATGCATAATGTCAGGTGCCCACCATTACAGAATCATACAGAGTAGCTCCACTCCTCTAAAAAAGCCCTGTGCCCCTCCTGTCCATCCTCTCCTCTCTTCCCCAGAACCTCTGACAATCACTGATCTTTTTACTGTCTCCATACATTTGCCTATTCCAGAATGTCTTAGAGTTGGAATCACGTGGTATGTAGCCTTTTCGGACTAGCTTCTTTCATTTAGCAATATGCATTTAAGGTTCCTCCATGTCTTTTAGTAGCTTGATAGCTCATTTCTTTTTATCGTTGAATAATACTCCATTATATGAATGCACTACAGTTTGTTTATCCATTCACCTATTGAAGGATGCCTTGCTGCTTCCAATTTTTGGCAATTATGAATAAAGTTGCTATAAACATTCATATGCAGGTTTTTATGTGGACATAAATTTTCAACTCATTTGGATAAATACCTAGGAACATGAATGCTGGATCATATGGTGAGACTTCGTTTAGCTTTCTAAGAAACTGCCAGACTGTCTTCCAAAGTGGCTGTACCATTTTGCCTTCCCACCAACAACGAATGAGAGCTCCTATTGCTCCACATCCTCACAGGCATTTGGTGTTAGTATTTTGGGATTTGGTCATTCTAAAAGGTGTGTAGTGGTATCTCATTGTTGTTTTAATTAAAAATTTGTACCTTTCATGTGCTTGCTTATTTGCCATCTGTATATCTTCTTTGGTGAAGCGTCGGTTCAGATCTTCTGTCCATTTTGTAATTGCTTTTTTTGTTGTTGTTACTTTTTAGTTTTAAGAGTTCTTTGTGGGGCCGGCTCGATAGCCCAGTGGATAGGGCACCGGCATACCACATGGGAGGCCCTGGGTTCGATTCCTGGGGACCTCTCCTAGCGGGCAGACCGCCTTGAGAATGGCAAGCCACCATGGGCGGGCCGGAGCCGCCGTGGGCAGGGCAAGAAGCTGCCACGGACAGGGCAAGAGCCGCCACAGGCAGGGCAGGTCGCCCGCAGATGGAGCGCAGCCAGCCACCCGCGAACTGAAGCAAGCGCCGGCCGTGAACGGACGCAGAGACCGCCCACAAGCGGGGAAAGCCGCGCCTGCGCAGTGACCACTCTCGGCGCGTCACCGCAGCGGGGGGAAGGGGAGATATGTAATAAAATAAATAAATCTTTAA
>PVKH010034875.1:0-11803 GCA_004027955.1 Chaetophractus vellerosus | reverse complement strand
GATTCCCAAAATGCATATATTGGTCTGCTTGATGATGTCCCACATGTTTCTCAGGCTTTATTCATTCATTTTTATTCATTCTTTCTTCCTCCTCCTTAAGCTGGATAATTTCACTTGCCTTATCCTCAAGTTCACTGATTCTTTCTTCTGACAACTTCTATCTGCTATTGAACCCCACTGGGGAATATTTAATCTCTGTAACTGTGTGTTTCAGCTCTGTTTGGTTCCTTTTTATAACTTCCATCTCTCTATTGATATTCTCTTTGTGTTCACCTACCATTTTTCTGATTCCCTTTAGTTCGTTGTCCATGTTTTCCTTTAGCTCTTTGAGCATACTTAGGATCATTTTTTAAAAAGTCTTTGTCTCAGCTCTGGTTCTCCTCACAGTTTTTGAAACTTTAATCTTTTCCTTTATTTGGCCTGTTGCTTCCCAGTTCTTTGTCTATTTTGTAACCTTTTGTTGAAACCTGGACATTTTGATATATTTATGTGTTATTGCTGGGATTTATACTCTGACACATGTTCCTTAAACTTGTATCCACCTAGTGTAATGACAGAACTTTTCTTAAATTTCAGGGCCTAATTAATAAAAAAAAAAAGCAAAAGGGAAAAATCAAACACCTTTCCCAGTCTCTGCATATTGACCTGAGGGAGTGCTGTCCTTCAGGGCTTATCCATGCAATGAGTTTAGAGAAAAACTGAAGGCTTGCTCTGATCATTTCTGCAAATATGTCTTGAATTGGGTATGCATGTGTGGCCCTAGAAATTCCTCCATTTACACAGTTCAGAATGCCCCCTCTTCCTTAGGAAACGGTTTCCACATGGTCCCAGGCACTGTAGTGTATGTCTTAGAGCCAGCAATCCCTTGCCCCAGGCAGAACGACTTGACTGCTCTTCCACAGTATTCTGTAGAGCTCTGTGAACCACTTTCTACAAGCAAGGCAATTTCTGGGGAGGTGAATCCCACAGGCTACCAGCAGACAGGTTTGGCCAGACATACATGGTCCCACTAGGTACACAAGGGTTACTCTTATCCTTATGGTTCTGGAAACAGAGGTCCACACTGGAAGTACAGGTGAGCTCCACACCCAGCCAGCAAAGGTTGGGGAGGGGCCAGGCAGAGCTCCACTTTAACTATTTTTGGGATCTTTGAGAAACATATTTCTCTAGGTCATGCTGATTGTTCAAATCTTCTTGGGGGAAGGGAGCTCTGAAGCATCTCACTCCAACGTCTTGATTGGGATTGAGCCCCAGGGAAAGTCTTAAGCCAAGTTATGCTGTTTTTCTAGTTTCAGAATACTTAGTCTTTTAGGGTTTTATTTCTTTCATTAAAATTATAAGCAACAAACAGATATTTCAAGGAATTTTGAGTCATCAGTGTTCAAAATTATGCTGGTGCTTTATCTCTTTATCTAGATAAAATCTGGATCATATGTGCATATAACTAGGTCTGATTTTATTTCAGTATTATACTCTAGTATTTAATTCTTTAACAGTTATATTGAAGTATAATCCACAAACCATAAAAACCACCCTTTTAAAGTATAGAATTCAGTGTTTCTTAGTATATTCAGAGAGATGTGCAACCCAGCCCACTATCTAAATTTAGAACACTTTCATCATCCCCCAAGGAAACCCCTTATCCACTAGCAGTCACTTCTTCCCATCTACTACCCCCCACCCCTTCACCCAGCCTCTGGAAGTCATTAATCTACTTTCTGTCTTGTAGATTTTCTTATTTTGGACATTTCATATAAATGGGATCATATAGTATGTGATCTTTTGTGACTGGATTTTTTCACTCAGTATAATGTTTTCAGGGCATCTATGTTGTATAAAGTAGCAGAACTTCATTCCATTTTATGTCTGAATAATATTACATTGTATGGCTATATCACATTTTGTTTATCCATTAATCAGTTGATGCACATTATTTTGTTTCCACTTTTTGTCTGTTATGAATTACGCTACCCTGAACATTTGTGCAAAAGTTTTTATGTGGACATATGTTTTCAGTTCTCTTGGGTAAATATCTGTGAGGCGAATTGCTGGGCCATATGATAACTCTATGTTGGACATTTTGAGGAATTACCAAACTGTTTTCTAATGCAGCTGCATATTCCTGTTAGCAATACATGAGGGTTCCACATCTTTGGCAACACTTGTTTTAGTGTTTTTTATTTTAGATATCTTAGTGGGTGTGAAGTGGTATCTCATAGTGGTTTTTATTTGTATTTCTCTGACGGTTAAAGATGAGCATATTTTCATGTACTTATTAGTCATAAGTATGTTTATTTGGGCCCTTTGCTCATATTTTAAATGGATTATTCATCCTTTTTGTTGTTGGAATTAATTTTTAAATGTCAGAATATATGCAAATAATATTCATAATCATTTGTATAGGCACTCTATGTTTACATTTCCAACATAGAGGACACTAGAGAAGTGCAAGGATATTTGAGGAAAATTATAACCACATCACTAAAACTTACAGTCTCTGTGGGAAAGACAAAGATTGTTGTGGTGAGTGTGAGGAAAAGAATCATTCAGAGTCCTTCTCAAATCTCTTACAAACTGTCTTAATGAATACAGGTTAACTTCTTGAAATCTTAACAAAATATATTAGAGCAATATTTTACAGTTAATTGCTATTTATATATGGAAAATGTTTTCTAAGCACTGGCAGAATGTTTGCCATAATGCATGGTATCCTAACAAGATTACTTTGAAAGGGGAGGAACATTTTTGGGTTAAAAGTATTGAATCATTATAAAATCAAACTCTTTGATTTTCACCACGTGTGCTTATGAGGCCCATCTAATTTCATTAGTAAAATGAGAAACATTTACAAGCTTTTAAGAATATTTGGAGAGGATGTATTTTTCTTCTATAGATGGGGAATGATTCTCTTCAGCTCAGATTTTTCTGCAATCTCATCCCTACGCGTCTTGGGATCACTTCTGAATTTATGTGTTCCTACAGGCGAAAAATGAACCAACCCTGTGGCAAGCTATGCTTCCTGCAAAACGAGCAGTCTTTGTTGTGCATATAAGACTGATGCTTATTTAACAAAGTGAATTTTGGTGGTAATTCATATATCACTTCATAATAGCAGCACCAATAAAACATATAGTGGCTCTTTCCTTCTCTTCTCTGTACTTAGAGAGAGATTCAGAAGAAATCAGTTAGTTGGAAATACAATTTAATTTGCTTGAAAAAATAATCACAGCTCAATGTCAAAATAAGTCTAATATTTTATACTTTAATATTATGGATGAAATTTCAAAATATGTGTTTTGAGTTTACTATTATCTGATAATTTTTGTTGAGTAGTATTAAAATTAACTATATTGATGTATAATTTACATGCAATTAGAATTCACTCATTTTAAATGTATGGTTAAACGAGTTTTGACAAATACATGTACCCACATAACCAGTACTGTACTCAAGCTAGAGTACATAGAAAGTGTCCCTCTCCAATCAACTCTTTCCCATGGAAACAATCATGTAGCATATAGATTTTGACTCTGGCTTTTTAAGTTGAAAATAGTGCTTCTGAGGTTGATCCATATTGTTATATATATTAGAACCTTTGGTTCTGAAAAATCAGAATTCAGGATTACACGTCTTTAAAAAGCTTGGGTCTACATTGACCACATCTAGATTTCTATGAGAAATCTCATTTTTAAAATGTTTGCAACAAATTCAGTATGAAGAATTAGGTGCATCAATATTGTGTGGGTCAATCAACATCAACAACAACACAAATTACGTGTGTGGACCTCAGGCATCTTCTGGGCTATGAACTGTCAAGCTCTGGAGTGACTTAGAGCTAATACATCAAGTGCAGCCATGGTCACAGGCTACTTCAACATGGTTGAAATGGGCTCTTCAATGGGGTGGCATCTCTGGAGGGTGGACTCCCAGGGCTCCTCATGAGACACTGCAGATGGCCCTGGGTGATCTGAGTGACTGCTATATCCACAGGTATCTGTTCATTCAAACCAGATAACTTGATACTCCCCCATTATATTTAAGGGACCATGTTCCTCAGAACCCCTAAGATAAAGAGTCATTGATGATTCCTCTAGGAGCAAGTAATTTGCTTTGTCCAAAAACAAATGTGTTGTCTAAATAAAATACACGAGTTAGGCATCCTCCAAGGTTCAAAACAAAACCACTTATAGTCCATTTCTCTAACCCCTAACTGCCATGTCCTTTTTAGCCTGGGTTAAGTTTGTAAGAGAAAGGCGTTATCTGTAGGTTATTACAACACTACTGATCACATAACATTCTTTAAATTATTTATTAAGTATAGTTAGTTGACTACAATATAAATCCTATATACCTGGTGACATACACACAGTAGAAGCTCCAGTCTGGACTTCCTGCTCTTGCTGGCACCACCATACCCCAGTTTTGCAAGCATGAGCATTTGCAGACAGCATAGGCTCCTTCCTTCAGCTCATTCCCCCAGCCCAGGAGGTACCAGGTTCTGCCACATTGCCCTCTTGGTGCATCCTACTTCAAATTCAGCTTTCACCATCACCTATGCTCATCTCTCTCCTGTCCTTTGGGGAAAGGTGCCCGAGTGATGAATTTTTAGGCTCTGATTTGGCATATTATGCATGTAAATCAAGGCAGTTTTGACACTTATTGGGTGGTTACTCTGCATGAGGCATTGCAATACATCGTCAGGACAGCTCAATTCTACCTGCAAAATCCAGTGCAGTAGACTCAAATGGGTGGATTATCTACATTATACTTTATTACTAACTTGGTTAAACTATTTCTCCCACATAGTAACAATTTACACTACTGGTCCATAACGATGAACATACATAATATTCATCACAGTGTCATTTGTAACAGCAAAGAGTTGGAGAATTGATCACTAGAAGCCTTGAAATTGACAAGGTGGTCTACGCATGCTCTGCAATGACACACAGCAGTCAAAAGTGATGCACTAGACTGTGTTGGAAATGAATAGATATTAAAAATGTCGTCTACAGTCTGAACTGTGATCCATGCTTGATGGCAAAGCCCCCAAATGTGTGTATCTATCACAGGCGTTATGCCACACTGATGAGGGATGTGTATGTGGGGGGTTGTGGGAGGTGTGGGGGTGGCATATGGGTACTCCTGGAATCTCTGTGTAACATTTATGTAATCAATGTATCCTAAAAATGTATATAGATATATAAAAATTTAAAAAAATAAAAATAAAAGAAATTTTTAAAAAAGTTATTTAAAAAGTCAACTCTGGGATTGAGAAATAAAACAAACCAAATGTTGATTAAAAAACAAAACAAAAAGGGGCCGGCTCGATAGCCCAGTAGATAGGGCGCCGGCATACCACATGGGAGGCCCCGGGTTCGATTCCCGGGGACCTCTCCTAGCTGGCAGACTGCCTTGAGAATGGCAAGCCGCCATGGGCGGGCCAGAGCCGCTGTGGGCAGGGCAAGAAGCTGCCACGGACAGGGCAAGAGCCGCCACGGGCAGGGCAGGTCGCCTGCGGATGGAGCGCAGCCAGCCACCCGCGAACTGAGAGCCGGCCGTGAACGGACACAGAGACCGCCCACAAGCGGGGAAAGCCGCGCCTGCGCAGTGACCACTCTCGGCGCGTCGCCGCAGCGGGGGGAAGGGGAGATATGTAATAAAATAAATAAATCTTTAAAACAAAAAAACAAAACAAAACAAACAAACAAACAAACAAAAACCCGTATGGATGAATGAAAAAGTAAACAGAATAAAATGAATTCCAAAATACAATACTACTTTGTAAATTAAACTCACACACACAACTTTAGGTGTCATTTAAGGAAGTATGTATATGTATGGAAGTTTAATTGGAAGAAATTATACGCTCCAGAGTAGCTAAGATTGGACAATGGGATTGAAATGCAGAGTGTTAAGGGGAAATGATGAAAGGCTGATGAGGATTCTTTGACATAATGTGGGGGTATGATTGTTTCAATTCTGGACATTTAAGTCACTACAAACTCCCTGCACTTCCATGTTATGCAGATGGTATTGGGAAGCTTCTGTTGGGTTCTTGTATAGTTCCTTCCCTCTCAGTCAACTCCCCAGAAACTCTCATAAACTATATATGCATGCTTCTTCAACTCTAGGAATTTTTCTCTGGGCTTTGCTTCCAGACCTCTGCTGTAAACCTCCTGTTGATTTCTCTACTCCTTTATCTTGCTACTCCTTATCTCACCCTATCCCCTTTTATAGGATATCTCCAGAGGAGAGTCTAGCTGGATGTTGATCTGCAACCCTCTCTTCCCCTGAAAGACACTGTCACCCTCATCTCCCCACCTTCCCAGGTTCAGATGTCAGCAAGTGAGTCATCTTCACTCTGACCACCTATCCTTTCCCAGAGTCCCAGGGCCAGTCATGTCCATAACTGGACATCTGCTTTTCAAATCTGATGAAGACAGTACCAGTGGGAAAGTATACTTACACACAACGTTACATATCATCTAGTAATTGGCAATGAATAAAACTTCTACTAGAGTTCCTTGTATCCATGTTAGTTTAAAGTCACAAGAGAACGAGCAAGTATGTTCTGGTTTAATTTAGTTGGAGCTTCACTGAGAAGTGGGACCTAGTGCTTAATTGTGATTAGTAATGGGACAGGCCCCATTTGATATGCCAGATATCAGGCCTATGTACCCTGAGAGACACAAGTCAGCATGATAGGGCTCACCAGAGGGAATTCATTTTAGAGAGGGGCAAAACCATTACTCAAAGAACTAGGATACTCTGAGTCTGGGATGTACTAAGAACCAAAGGGATGGAAGAGATGCCAGGTCTGAGCAGGTAGACTGGAGGCACCCTCATTAGAATGAACAGATTTTAGGCCAAAAGTCCTGATAAAGTTGGAAGGAAAAGAACTGTGGAGACTCAGAGGAGCAAAAGGGCAGGTGGTCCAGATAGGGGGTAAAATTTGCTATCTAGAAGATGAAGCCACAAAGATGGGTGGTTTAGACAAAAAATATGAAACTGAAGATTAGGGTCTGAGTAGGGACAGATCCCACACTGCTGCTGAAGGGGTCAGGGAAAAAGGAGTCTCCATCATTCAGGTGCTGCTCCTCAAGGTCACAGGAGGGTCAAGTGGGTAGACCCAACTGGATATAAGGGGAAGAGTTGGGCCAAGTGACCAAAGTTCACAGTCAGCCTTTCATTAGGGTACCATAGGCATAGCCAGAGCTACAAAGACACAACCAGGGACCAAACCCAATTCCTTTAGCCAAAGGCTGGATTTGGGTTCAGGAAAACCAGGAAAGAACTCTACCCTCTCCCTCCACTGTCATGTCCAATTAATTGGCAATTCCAGGGCTTCTAACCCTCAGTGTCTCTAAGATCAAATCCTTACTTCAAATCCACATTGTCTCACTTCCTTGGATTATTTACCTTGGGCATTCATCACTTTTACATGTAATTTTTAAGAATTAATAATTCATAGTTTAAAACTTATATAACAATAGCATCTTGCTACCTCAAGAAATAAAAAAGGCATTGAAATGCCTAGCATTTTTTTGTTGATTCCATTCAGAAGTCATATTGGATAAAAGAAGAGAGATTTTGGAAGCCACAAAACTTAAACCACTTTCACTTTTTCTTTTACTTGTTTCTAAAGGTTGTTCACTGAACTGAGTCCGCAAGTGACATTTCAGTTCATCAACTATCAACGCATATATTTTAGGATGTGCTCTTTCCCAGAATTTGAGAAGGTTAAAGTGTGTCATCAATCTGTTACTTGTCTTCCAGAAAGCCAAGTGCAGTTGAGGTTCATGTGCTCAAAGAAAAACTTAGAGCAATAATTCTAGCACTTGCAGGCACTTAAACATTGAATAAGAGTTTTTCAAATGGAATGAAAAATTGTAGTTTTTCAAATCTTAGTCAAGTCCAGATTTTTAAAAAATTATATATGCATGTGTGATGGTAAGGCTAATGTGTCAACTCGGCCAGGTAATTGTGCCAGTTGTTTGGTCAAGTAAGCACTGGGCTAATTGTAATACAA
The DNA here is from genome assembly GCA_004027955.1 of Chaetophractus vellerosus. Taxonomy (NCBI): domain Eukaryota; kingdom Metazoa; phylum Chordata; class Mammalia; order Cingulata; family Chlamyphoridae; genus Chaetophractus; species Chaetophractus vellerosus. Next base: position 3,771 of record PVKH010034875.1, on the reverse strand, counting down.
GGACATTTATGGGCTTTAGTCATCAGTGAGTTTACTGCATAGATGGCTGATTACATCTGCATCAAGCAGGGAGATTGCCAATGAGTGATGTTTTATCCAATCAGTTGAATGCCTTAAAAGGGGAAGTGATTTCAGCATTCAGAGAGAATTTCCCGTTCATCTTTGGACAGCCAATGTCTCATGGAAACTCACCAAAGATCTTCATTGGACTTTCATCAGAGCCCCTGGTTTGCCGCCTGCCTGCAGAATCTGGACTTGTGCATCACCATGGTCACATGAGAGAATTTTATAAATTCTCATCCTATTTACAGATATCTCTTGTTGATTCTCTTTCCCTAGAGAACTCTGACGAATACAGCATGTGATTTTTTTGACTCACCATCACAGATACAAATATTTTAAATTATTTTGCTTGGTGAGTGGGTGTCCTGATCATCTCCTCTCTTTCCCAGTTGCTTTCAGAACCAGTTCTAAGGTGTAAAGCTTCCTTAGGTTGCTGGGTCTTTCCAGTTGCTATTTTCTCCCCAAGAGGCCCCTTCCCTCCCTTCATTGACTAACTACACCCCAGTTTCTTCCAAGGAACTGTTCCAAAGCTGCCCTGACTCCCTGCTCCTGGCAGGTCCCTCTGCTGTGCAGCTTCTGAGTTCAGAGCCCTCCATTTCAGTTATGGCACAGGGTGAAGAGTGAGTTTCTTTTGAGATGATGTGCTGTCTCTTCCACTCAGCCACAAGCTTCATTAGGGCAGTGGCCACCGCTTTGCTTATTATTGGATCCTTAGCTCCTATTCAGTAACCATTTGCTAAAAGGACGAATGTGTGTGTTGTGTACGTTTCTCTCTGTGTGTGTTTTCTGTCCAAAGTGGTCTACAGAAGGCTAGAACACGGCTGGAATAATAAAAAAAAAGCAGCGTGTCTTCTATGGGAAGGAACTCAAAGGGGACGTGATGTAGAGTGTCAGAGCCCATCCCATTCCTTTGTAGTAGATTGGATAGTGAAGTCCTGGGTAGTTTTTCCAAGGACTGGCTCCGGGATAGTTTTTGGGTAATAAACTCAGGCTAGAGGCAAAAAGGGCTAGAGGATTAAAGTGTCAAACAGACTTACAGGGTGGAGAGAGGGGGCAGATCCTAGACTTAGACCAATGCATACGAAAAGAGGTTTGGATCTTCCTAAAGATGAACAAAGAGTTGGACTGTGGAGGTTTGAAGAAATGTATTTCATCTCAGGGGCAGGAAATCAGTGAATCTGAAGGCAGAAGAGTAAGCGTAGCAATGGAGAACACCATGGGAAGGGCTTGATGATTTCTCCCTGCATGGAATTTGGAAACAGTCATATTATATCCAGTTTCAAGCCTTTTTTCACTACATCATAATTCCTTCTAGATATTATCCCCATACCACCTTTGGCATCCATTACAAATACTCAACTTTGTTGGAGGTGGTGTAGGAAATTGAGCAATGTGTTTGTAAAGCGATGCTCCAGCACTTCTTTAAGGAAGGAATAGTCCTGGGTTTTCTGGCTACCAAGCGTCCAAGTGAAAAGAGCCTGGAAGATGAGCTGAGAGCGGTACAGAAACAATTACAAAGCAGGTAAATAGAACAGCTGAAGGAAAGGAGCCTCCACTTCACCAAAACAGTAAGGAGAATGTATTCTCTAAGGAGGAAAGGTGGAGGCTGGCCCCTTGGTTATAGATGGAATATCATGGAATGGAGGGATAAAGATGAGAATACAAGGGGTTATGGCATGACATGGGATCTTGTTGGTAAGTAGGAACAGGTGCCGGCAGGTGGAGGGACAGCTCGGTAGTTACCCTGGTTTCAGAGCAGCTGTACAATGTGGTCAGATCTGTGGTTTGGGATGACAACCCACCTGCATAGGTGGGGTATGAAAGCAAGTAAAGACTGTAGCGACCATGAGACCAGCTGAAACAGAACATAAGCTTTTTGAAAAAAAAAAAAAGGCTCATTTTTTAAAGGAAAATTCTACTTTTCTACAGCTTATAAATAAGTGAATATACAGCTTATTGAGAAAAGGGGAATTTATCAACGTATTAGATATATTAAGGAGGGGGAGTGGTGACTCCCAAGTATCCATAGTTTGCTGAATGACACAAATAACAGCAAGGCTTATGCAACTAATACAAGTAGATATCCCACCTACAGTGCACCATGCAGAGCTGAGTTACCAGAGGTATGAAAATAGTTTTTGTTGTGTGTTCAATGAATATGTCTTCAGACTACCAAAGAAGGGGAAAAGAGAGAAAATATATATACATATGGGTAAGAATCGTTTTTCTTCACCAGACTCTCTTCCTACCTGCTAGGTACAGAATCTCTAAATGGTAACATTAATTTTATGATCTGACAGATCTTCCTGATAATAGCTCCTCCAGAATTAAATATTGTATCAGCAACCTTCTAGATCTGGTGGTATGAAAGAGTGCCTGTAACTTGTATTACATGGGATCCATAAATTGAGAAAACAGGTTAATTTTGTCCTGAAAGGAGATTGATTGCTTCAATGTTTACCAGTCTAAATACAGTCTTTAGTATATAACATAATTGATTTTATGTTGTCTTTTCATTTGATTTAACTGTAGAGAAGACTGAGTAAACACAAAATTCCAATTTCATTGACAGGTTTTTAAGAGTTAGGACAGTAGAGCTTTAGGATGGAGTGCTTTTAACTATTTGTGTTTGTTCTTCATTCTATAGATATATTTTTACCTACAGATAGGTACTTATATAATCTCTAATTGGTAACATTGGGAAAATATTATGCACATTACTTTTAAGCTGCAAAAATATTTGTGTAGGGAAAATAGAGAATTGATTAAGAAGTGGCAGGAGGACTTTCTGAGGGAGAGCCTACAACAATTCTCCTTATAGGGATGACAAATCCTATTAAATGATCCAGCTAGTAATTGGCACAATCATACTTGAATCCAGGTCTTTCTGACCATTAAGACCATCTTTTTAACTGCTGTACTGCACTGCCTCTTAAAAAGCAAAGAAATGCAATATTTATGTATTTATTCCTTTTTTTTTTATTCAGAAAATGTTTAGCACCAGGACGCCAGGACACAATAAAAGTAAACCGATGTCTGTGTCCTAATGGATCCATTTTTATACATATTCCATGACGGTGAAGTAAAGTGAAGATTAAGCTCTACAAAACCATTTCTTTAAGGTTTCCTCTTCTCACTATTTACTTGTCAGCCCATAGTATTTGTGCAAAAGACATAGAAAGCTATTATGGAAAATGTCAGGAAGCGGATGCTTTAACCATTAATTTCTGTTACCAAGTCTACATATACAACGTAGAAATGGCTGGTCACCACAAATTTTGTAAGTTAATGGTTTTTAAAACAATGCAATTTTCCCATTAATAACAGTATTCTAGGGGCCGGCTCGATAGCCCAGTGGATAGGGCGCCGGCATACCACATGGGAGGCCCTGGGTTCGATTCCCGGGGACCTCTCCTAGTGGGCAGACTGCCTTGGGAACGCAAGCCGCCATGGGCGGGCTGGAGCCGCCGTGGGCAGGGCAAGAAGCTGCCACGGACAGGGCAAGAGCTGCCACGGGCAGGGCAGGTCGCCCGCGGATGGAGCGCAGCCAGCCACCCGCGAACTGAAGCAAGCGCCGGCCGTGAACAGACGCAGAGACCGCCCACAAGCGGGGAAAGCCGCGCCTGCGCAGTGACCAAGTCTCGGCGCGTTGCCGCAACGGGGGGGAAGGGGAGATATGTAATAAAATAAATAAATCTTTAAAAAAAA
>PVKH010034874.1:0-11796 GCA_004027955.1 Chaetophractus vellerosus | reverse complement strand
CCCCCCCTTTCTGCTTGCTCTTGCTGTGTGTCCTTTCTTCTGTGTCTTTCTATGTCTGCTTCTTGTCTCCCCCCATCTTTGCGGCGACGCACCGAGTCGGCCCTCCGCGGCAGCGACTCGCTCCGTTCGAGGGTGCTCCATTCCATTTTCACGGGCGGCTCCGCTCCATGTTTTGCGGGCAGCAGTCCTCCATGTTTTTTGCGGGCTGCCTGCTTCCGGGGCCGTTCACAGGCAGCAGCTCCGCTTTTTCACGGGTGACTTTGCCATGCCCTTGGCCGCCCACGGCAGCTTGCCTTTCTCAAGGCCGTCTGCCCGCTCGGGAACCGAACCTGGGGCCTCCCATGTGGTACCCCAGCACGCTCTTTATCCACTGAGCTATCTAGCCGGGCCCAACTAGTTCTTATTCTGACATACAGAAGACATAAAAAATGAGAGAGAATATTATAATGAACACTCACGTATCATCCACCACTTAAGAAATATGATGTTGGACTTCCAGGAAGATGGCAGATTAGAAAGACACAGGACTCTCTCCTCTCCCAGAAAAATAGCTAAAGGACAGGCAGAAATGGCCTGGAAAAAAAAAGTTCTAGGGTGTAGGACACTAGGGGGAGGCTGGACACTGCCCAGATGAGAGGGGGGCAAAGGAAAAAAAACTTGACATTAAGGAGCTATGAACAGCAGGGGAAGCAGGGAGAGAGCGAGAGGTGATGAATTTTCTTGTTTGTTTGTTTGTTTAATATTATTATTATTAATGAAATAATGAAGAGGTGCTAATGATGATTGAGGTGATGAATGCACAACTATGTGATTATATCAGATTGTATGCTTTGGATGAATTGTATGCTTTATTAATATGTATCAATAAAATTAATTTGTTTTAAAAATAAAAGACCATGAGCAGAAACTGGTCTGCAGCTGCTGGTGCCCCTCCCTCACCTAACAAGCAGAGAGCTTTGAATTCTCTGGCCCCTGGCCTGCAGCTACAGAAAAAGAGGGCCCCCAAGGTCCCACCTCCCCAGGAAAGAGTGATGCAGCTTAAGGCTGATTCAGCTGTTGACCAACAAGTTTGGTCTGCTGTGTCCCATGAGCCCTTCCAGGCTGGGTGGGGCCGTGTCATTTTTTGCCCCAGGAGCCAAAAAGAACTGAAGAGATCCAACTCTCACAAACAGCCTCCTTACTGACCGGACTGGTTGTTGAGGACACAGAGGGGAGTGGAATTATTTCCTACCTGGGAAAAAAGGGGGAGCAGGCAGCAAAGTTTGGTGAACTGTCTCTGAGAAAGTTTGATTAGCGAGGCTCTTAGCCTCCAGACAGGATCCTCCATCACATTAATTCAGGCCTTGTTGCACTGAACACACGCCAACCATGCTTTGACTGAGAGGGCGCCATCTACTGGCGGATGAAGGACGTGCACATGAGGAAATTCAAAGTAAGAGAGGCTTTTTCTGGCCTTTACAGCCTCCAAGGCCTTGGATGTGGGTCTGCAACCCATTATTGAGTCAAGGGCCCAGATATGAGCAACTAACAGGGACAATCATAAAGACCCAGAACATATTGAACCAAGATTCAAATAACAGCAGTAACAGTCTCCTGCCACTAAATCCCTACAAAAAAAGAGAAATTCAGCATTATCAGATGCCTAGACATCAGCAAAAAATTACAAGCCATACTAAGAAAATGGAAGAAATGACCCAAGCAAAGGAATATATCAAACACCTAGATGACACACAGGATTTGAGACAACTAATAATGAGATTCATATAAATTTCCAAAATCAAATTAGTGAGTTGAAAGACAATATGGCTAAAGAGATAAAAGGACATCAAGAAGACACTGAACGAGTACAGAGAATTTGAGAACCTGAATAGAAAAGTAACAGAGCTTACGAGAATGAAAGAAACGATAGGTGAGATAAAAAAACATATTAGAAAGACAGTCTTATATATCAATTTTACGCATATTTGTATTTCACTTGTCATTTTACTGTGCAATATAGTCCGATGTTACATTTTTAAAGAGAGACTCATTTTAGACCCAGTGATACAAACCAGTTGTAAGTGACAGGTTGGAAAAAGATACTCCATGCAAATAGTAACCAAAAAAGAGCCGGGGTAGCTACACTACTATCGGACAAAACAGACTTTAAATGCAAAAAAGTTGTAAGAAATACAGAAGGCCATTTTATATTAATAAAAGGGACAATCCTCCAGGAAGAAATAACAGTCATGTCTATGCACCTAACCAGGGTGCCCCAAAATACATGCGGTAAACTCTGGCAAAGGTGAAGGGAGAAACAGACATCTCTACATTAACAGTAGACTTCAACACACTACTTACATCATTAGATAGAGAAGATCAACAAGAAAACATAGAACGTGAACAATATGATAAATGAGCTAGACCTAAGAGAAGTATACAGAATATTGCATCCCAAATCAGCAGGTTATACATTCTTCTCAAGTGCTCATGGATCTTCCTCCAGTATAGACCACATGTTAGTCACAAGGCAGGTCTCAATAAATATAAAATGAATGAAATCATACAAAGCACCTTTTCAGATCATAAGGGAATGAAACTGGAAATCAATATTAGACAAGAAAAGGGAAAATACACAAGCAGATGGAGGCTAAATAGCATACTCTTAAACAATTAGTGGGTCAAAGAAGAAATTGTAAGAAAAATTAGTAAACATATTGAAATAATTCTAAAATATTTTGTGATGATGAATGTACAACATTATGATTATACTAAAATCCATTGACTGTACACTTTGGATAGATCGTATGGTATGTGAATGTATCTCAATAAAATTGCTTAATAGATAAATAAATAATTGTGCAAAAATATCCAGAAGTAGCACCTATGTACAGCAAAGGAAACTAGAGAGATTAAGAGGTGAAGAATTTTCTTGTTTGTTTATTATTATTATTGAAATAATGAAAATGCTCTAATAATGATTGAAGTGATGAATGCACAACTATGTGATTATACCAAATACCATTGATTGTACACTTTGGATGAATTGTATGCTTTATTAATATGTATCAGTAAAATGATTTGTTTAAAAAATAAAAAGGATCATAAGAGGATATTATGAGAAACTATATGCCAACAAACTAGACAACCTAGATGAAATGGACAAATTCCTAGAAACCCACAAACAAGCTACATTGACTCTACAAGAAATACAGGAACTTAAAGCAGTCACATTTATTTTATTTATTTATTTTTTAAAGATTTATTATTATTTATTTATTTATTTATTACATATCGCCCCCCCCCCTTCTGCTTGCTCTTGCTGTGTGTCCTTTCTTCTGTGTCTTTCTATGTCTGCTTCTTGTCTCCCCCCGTCTTTGCGGCGACGCGCCGAGTCGGCCCTCCGCGGCGGGGACTCGCTCCGTTCGTGGGTGGCTCCATTCCTTTTTCACGGGCGGCTCTTTATCCACTGAGCTATCTAGCCAGGCCCAAAGCAGTCACATTTAAAGAGATTGAATCAGTCATCAAAATCTCCCAACAAAGGAAAGTCCAGGACCAGATGGCGTCACAGGTGAATTCCACCAAACATTTCAAGAAGCATTAACACCAATCCTATTTAAATTCTTTCAACAAACTGAAGAGAAGGGAAAATTACCCAACATACTTTATGAAGCCAACATCACCCTAATACCAAAGCCTGATAAAGATACCACAAGAAAAGAAAATTAAAGACCAATCTCTCTATTGAACATAGATGCAAAGATTCGCAACAAAATACTTGCAAATAGAATTCAACAGCATATCAAAAGAATTATACACCATGACAAAGTAGGATTTATTCCGAGTATGCATGCATGGTTCAACATAAGAAAATCAGTTAATGTAATACACCTTTATGGCAGTTTGATATTATTTAAGAATTCCAAAAAGAAGAATTATATTTTTGTAAACTGGTCTGTTCCTTTGGGTCTGATACCCTTTGACTGCATTAGGTTCAGCTGAGATGGCTTTAATTAAATTATGTTAAGAGTGGGACTTTGATTTGACCACGTCAGTAGGGCGTGACTCTGGGTTGAGTCCCTGCCCCCTTGGTGGGCTATATAAATGGACACTCACTCAAGAAGGCACCCAGAAGAAGATACATGGAGAAGAAAAAGAGCTCCAGAGACATGGCAGAGGAGAGAAGTTTTATCCTGCGGCCTGGGAAAAGAGATGAGCCATTTGCCTGATAGCTTGCAGCTGAAGAGAACAGAGTAGGTGTGCTGTGGAAGCCTGCAAAGAAACAAACCCTATGCCAGCCTGTAACCAAGAGAGAGGAAGGCCGAACCCTCACAGAGATTGGCAACCATCTTGCTTCAACACGTGGTAAGTGGCTTTGGTAAGAAAGCAACCTTGAGTTGGACTCTTTAGGGCCTTGTAACTGTAAGCTTTTACCCCAAATAAATACCCTTTATAAAACCAAACAGATTTCTGGTACTTTGCATCAGCACTCTATTGGCTGACTAATACAACCTCATTAATAAATTGAAGGAAAAAAACACATCATCGTCTCAATTGATGCAGAAAAAGCATTTAACAATTACCAGCATCCTTTTTTTGAACAAATTAATTTTATTGATACATATTAATAAAGCATAAATCCATCCAAAGTGTACAATCAATGAGTGGTATTTGGTGTAATCACATATTTCTGCATTCATCACTTCAATCATTCTTAGAGCATTTTCATTATTCCAATAATAATAATAATGAACAAAAAACAAACAAAACTCATTACCTCTCAATCTCTCTATGCTTCCCCTGCCATATATAGCTGCTATTCTTTTTGCATCTCTAGTATATTTGTATTTATATTTTTTTAAAAAACAATCTTATATATGCAATATCACCCATATTCGTGTTGAACATGAGGTTTTACTATCTGATACAGTCCCATGTTTCAGTTTTTAGTTTACTTCTAGTAATACACTTGACCTTAGACTTTCCCTTTAAACCACTGTCATACCCATACAATAGCACTGCTAGTTACAAACACCATGATATCCAGCATCTTTTTTGATAAAAACACTTCAAAAGATAGGAATAGAAGGAAAATTCCTCAATATGATAAAGGGCATATATGAAAGACACACAACCAACACTGTACTCATTGGGGAAAGGTTGAAAGCTTTCCCTCTAAGATCAGGAACAAGACAAGGATGCCCACTGTCACCACTGTTATTGAACATTGTGCTAGAAGTTCTAGCTAGAGCAATAAGACAAAAATAAATAAATAAATAAATAAATAAATAAATAAATAAATAAAAGACATCCAAACAGAAAAAGAGGAAGTAAAACTCTCACTATTCATGGATGACATGTTTCTATATTTAGAAAATTCTGAAACATCTACAACAAAGTTACTTAGGCTAATAAAGAGTTCAGCAAAGTGGCAGGATACAAGAACAACACCCCAAAATCAATAATGTTACTGTATACTAGTATTGATAAATCTGAGGAGGAAATTAGGAAAAAATCCCATTTACAGTAGCAGCAAAAAGATTCAGATACCTGGGAATTAATTTAACCAAAGAATTACAGGACCTATATACAGAAAACTACAAATCATTGTTAAAAGAAATCAATGAAGAACTAAACAAATGGGAAGACATTCCGTGTTCATGGATTGGAAGACTAAATAGCGTGAAAATGTCAATCCTACCCAAACTGATTTATAGACTCAAAGCAATACCAATCAAAATTCCAAAAGTCTACTTTAAAGAAGTAGAAAAGGCAATCACCAAATTCATTTGAAAGGGAAAGTGCACCAAAATAGCCAAAAGCATCCTGAAAAAGAAGAGCAATGTAAGAGGAATTTCACTGCCTGACTGTGAAACATATTACAAAGCTACAGTGGTCAAAAGAGGATGGTCGTGGTATAAAGATAGGCACATCGATCAGTGGAATAGAACTGAGAGTCCAGAAATGAACCTTCAACTCTATGGCCATCTGGTTTTCAACAAACCTACCAAGTCTATGCGGATGGCACAAAACAGTCTCTTCAACAAATGGTGCTGGGGGAACTGGATATTCATAACCAAAAGAATGAAAGAGGACCCCTATCTCACTTCCTATACAAGAATCAACTCAAAATGGATCAAAGACCTAAATATAAAGCCAGGACCATAAAACTACTAGAAGAAAATGTAGGGAAACATCTTAAAACACCTTGTGGTAGGTGGTGGTTTCTTAAACCTTACACCCAAAGCACAAGCAATGAAAGAAAAAAATAGGTAAATGGGACCTCCTCAAAATTAAACACTTTTGCACCTCAAAGGACTTTGTCAAAAGAGGTGAAAAGGCAGCTAACTGAATGGGAGAAAATATTTGGAAATCACATATCTAATAAGGGTTTAATACCCATCCTTTATAAAGAGATGCTTCAACTAAACAATAAAAAGACAAATGACCTGATTAAAAAATGGGCAAAGGGAAGTGGATGTGGCTCAAGTGATTGGGCTCCCGTCTACCATATAGGAGGTCCAGTGTTTGATTCCTGGAGCCTCCTGGTGAAAAGCAAGCTGGCCCACATGGAGAGCTGGCCCATGCAGAGTACTAGCCCATGCAGGAGTGCTGGCCCATGAGGAGAAGCTGGCGCAGCAAGATGATGCAACAAAAGGCAATGAGAGACACAGCAAATTAGGGATCTGAGGTGGTGCAAGAGATTGAGCAGTCTCTCTCCACTCCGGAAGGTCCCAGGATTGGTTCCCGGTGCTGCCTAAAGAGAGGACAAGCAGACACAGAAGGGCACACAGAGAGCAGAAAGTGAGCACAAAACAACGAGGGGGGTGGGGAAAAATAAATAAATCTTAAAAAGGGGGGGTAGGGGGCGCAAAAGCCTTGAATAGACATTTGTCCAAAGAAGACATACAATTGGTGAAGAAACACATTAAAAAGTGTTCAACATCACAATGTATTCATTCTCTGGTTGATGAACATTAGGATACTTCCAATTTTCTGCTTTCACAAAGCCTTGTACATGATTATTTTTGTGCACATAATGAAGAGTTTCTGTAGGTTACAGATCTAGAAGTGAATATCTGGTTAAATGGCACACACTTCTTTGACTTTACTAGATTTCACTAACTTGCCGCCCAAAGTGATTTTATTAGTCTAGTTATAACAGCAGTAGATAATTTTTTGCTCCACTTCCTTTTATCCTTTGTTTTCATTTTTGACAATCCAATGTAGTATCTTGCTGTAGTTGTAATGTGCATTTCCCTAATTATTAGTCTTGGGGAACATCTTTTTAGTGAGCTCCACATGAGAAATCATTCAGGTTTCCTTTTCTGTGAACTGCTTATTCCTGCACACTGCCCATTTTTCTGTTGCATTGTTCTTTTTATTCCTTTGAACCAACTGCTCTCTATAAATTCCAGGTGTGTGTGTGTATGTGTGTGTGTGTGTATATATATATATATATATACACACAATTTTTTTTTGTCAGTTACAGGTATTACAAATGTCATTTCTCATTTGTGAGCTTGTATTTTCACTTACTTTATAAAGAAATTTACACTAATTTTAAGGTAGTAAAATTATCAGTCTTTTCCTAAATGGTTATTTTTCTCATTTAGGAAATCTCTCCTTACCCCCAAACTCTTATTTTTCTGCATTGTATTCCAAAAGTTTTATACTTTTATTACATATATTAGTTCCTGAATCTATGTGGAACTGATGTTTTTTTTTAATTACCAGGGTCAGGGAGTAGGAAGCCAGCACTCAACCACTGAGCTACACTGGCTCCCCCAAGTTGGTTTTTTTGTTTGTTTGCTTTTCTGTCTTGTTTTTTGTTCTTTGGAGGTACCAGGGATTGAACCCTGGACCTTGTACGTGTGAAACAGGCACTCAACCACTGAGCTACACCCACTCCCTGGTTTTTTTAATAGTGGGGAGAGGTCCAAATTTTCTTCCTTTTCAAATGGATAACCAGTTATCTTAGTACCTTTTATTGAAAAGCTTCTCCTTTAATGATGACCACCACTGATATGTAATGTTAGTTGTCATAAACCAAGTATCCCTGTAAGTGTGGTATGTTTCTAGGCTACTGTTTCATTCTTCAGTGTGCTTATCCCTATACAAATACCTCCTCCTCCAGGGCAGCAACAATATCAGCACAAATGCCTTCTCTGGTTTTCAAATCCCCTTTTCTTTTTTTAATATCCCCTCATCCTCACCCCCTGAGATGGCTCCCTTGTGTGTTTGGCTCCTTGTTTTTGCTCATTGTCTGCTAGCTGTTTGTCTTCTTTAAGAGGCACCAGGAACCAAACTTAGGTCCTCCCTGTGGGAGGTGGGTGCTTAATTGCTTGAACTACATCTGCTCCCCTTCCTTTTGGTTTTTGGCCCCTGAGCATTCCCTTGTCCTTCTTATGAGTTCAACTATGCATGTAAAAGGTTTTTTCTTTTTTCTCCTCTTTCTCTCTTTTGTTCTTTTTTTTTTTTTTGTAAAAGGCTTTTTAATAGATTTTATCTGACACTTCTAGGATTATAGTGAGAGAGTTTCCAGACTACCTGGTTAATCATAAGCCAATGCTAGAAAGATAATTCATTTAAGTTATTCTTAAAGCCTATCGTGGATTATCTTACCTTCAGGATATAAGAGAGAAAAATGTTCACAGATTTTTTCTTCATTAAAGAAGTCAAGGTTGGGGCCGGCCATATAGCCCAGTGGATAGGGCGCCGGTATACCACATGGGAGGCCCCGGGTTCGGTTCCCGGGGACCTCTCCTAGCGGGCAGACCGCCTTGAGAAGGGCAAGCCGCCATGGGCAGGCCAGAGCCGTTGTGGGCAGGGCAAAAAGCTGCCACGGACAGGGCAAAGCCATCACGGGCAGGGCAGGTCGCCCACGAATGGAATGCAGCCAGCCACCCGCGAACTGAAGCAAGAGCCGGCCGTGAATGGAAGCAGAAGCCGCCCACAAGCGGGGAAAGCCGCGCCTGCACAGTGACCGGTCTCGGCGCGTCGCCGCAACGGGGGGGAGGGGAGATATGTAATAAAATAAAATAAATCTTTAAAAAAAAAAAAGTCAAGGTAACATTTTAAGTAGCATGATGTTGATTATGTTTGGGTTAAAATACACATTAAATAAAAATTTAAAAAAATAGCTTTGTATATACAGTGAAACTTGACCAAAATAAGGCTTAGATTTCCAAAAGTAAAATAAAGCAGTTGAGACAATAATCATCAGACCCTGTAACTGAGCCACAGGAGGAATAAAACCAGTGAGATATAAGAGCCCTGGTTTCTCACAAAACAACCTTGTATGGAACAGATTGGTAAGAATTTTTTTTTCAATTTGATGGACAGTTGTGGTGACAGAACACTAAGCAGTCAGCACCATGGGCATAAATTATATAACCTGTCTCACGAGATGTGTTATAAGAATGAAATGAGTTGAAGTGTCGTTGTAAAAAAAAAAAAAAAACCAACAACAACTTAAAACAGTGTCTGGCATGTAGTAATCACTTAATGAGTATTTGGCTAAATAAAAATCAAGGGTGGATTTGGACTTTGTGTCACTATATGCCCATCTAGGAAATATGGAGATCCACACAGGTGATATGGTTCAGAAAAGAGCCCTTAACATTAGATCCATTTAAAAGGCAAATCCATCCAGAGGGGTGGAATGTCCTGTTGTTAGATCAGAGGTAGACACTGGGAAACAGAGTTATCACCCCCTTCTTTTGTTTATTAACACCCAATAAATACGTCTCATTTTCTTTCTAAAAGATTGGGTACCAAGTGCCACATTTACCAGGAATATGTAAATAAGTTACTCCACACAGACTCAAAGAGTTTAACAGCACTAATCTCAATTGTAATTAGTTAGGTTTAATGTTTGTCCTCCCATTACACAGTAATGATAAAACTGAGTCTATTTTTTTTTACTACTATATCGCTAGCCTCTAGCACAGTGTCTACCACAAAAAGCACTAAATACTTGTCAAGTAAGTAAATCAAACAATTTCAATATAATATGATGAATGCTAAGAAAGAGGTATATGTAAGATGCTAAATCATGTGTGGCAGTTTGAGATTATTTTATGAATCCCCAAAAGAGAAAGATTATATTTGTAAACTAATCTATTCCTCTGGGTATGATACCCTTCGAGTGCATTAAATTCAGTTGCGGGGACTTTGATTACTTGATAAGATAGCTTTAATTTAAGGCTTTTGACTGGACTATTTCAGTGAGGCATGACTCAAGTTGAGTCCTGCCCCCTTGCTGGGTCTGATATAAACAGACTCACACAGACAAATAGAGGAAAAAAAGAAAAGTGCCATAATTTATTCTGCAATGTGAGAGAGAAGATTGCTTAAGCACAAAGCTCCCAAGAGACTGGGCCCACAGAACAGCTCAGGAAGAGACCAGCCCTGCTATATACCTGATAGCTTATAGCTGAACTTGGGAAGAAAGCGGGAACAGCTGAGACTGATACAGGTGGTCTAGAAACAGACAAGCCCTATGCCAGCTTGCAGCTGAAACAGAGAAGAAAACAAGCAGCAGAGCCTGAGAGAGGAGGACTGCAGGGAAAGGCAGAGATCACATGCCATCTTGCTTCAATACATGGCAGCTGACTGGTGAGAAAGCACCTTTTATGGTGCCCTGAGTTGGACTTTTCACGACCTTGGAACTTTTAAGCTTTTACTACAAATAAATCCCCATTTCAAAAACCAACAGGGGAAATGGAAGTGGCTCAAGCGATTGGGCTCCTGTCTACCATACAGGAGGTCCAGGTTTCAATTCCTGGGGTCACCTGGTGAAAAGCGAGCTGGCCCGTGTGGCAAGCTGGCCCAAGCAGAGTGCCGGCCCACGTGGAGAGCTGGCACAGCAAGATGACACAACAAAGAGAGACACAGAAGAGAGACAATAAGAGATGCAGCAGATTAGGGAGCTGAGGTGGCACAAGAGATTGAGTGCCTCTCTCCCACTCCGGAAGATCCCAGGATTGGTTCTCAGTGCCACCTGGAGAGAAGACAAGCAGACACAGAAGAACACACAGAGAGCAGACAGCGAGCACAAAACAAGGGGAAGGGGGGAGAAATAAACAAATCTTTCAAATAAATAAATAAATAAAGGGGATTCCCATATGCCACACACCCTCCCCCTCCCATACTTTCCCACTGCCCTATAATTTTTATGTCTGAGGAAATGAAGTGAAGCAGTAGGAGGCCACAGGAATTTGGCCCAAGAAAAAATGAAAACCAGTGAGGTGGCCCTGTAAGGTCTTTAGTCCTCTTAAAATGTTGACTCTGATCTTCCTATGCTCTTGCTTCAGAGTGCTATAACCATAAAATGGCTTAGATCTTCACATATGACAGCTATTTAAGCCAAGTCCTTTTATTTTATTTTATTTTATTTTTTTACCATCTTCCAAGCTTAACATTCCTCTGCCAGAATTTAACCTCTCTCCTCCATGTTTCCAAAAAGCACATTAAAAAAAAAAAAAGAGGGGTCGGCTAGATAGCTCAGTAGATAAGAGCGCTGGTATACCACATGGGAGGCCCCGGGTTCGGTTCCCGGGGACCTCTCCGAGCGGGCAGATGGCCTTGAGAAAGGCAAGCTGCCGTGGGCAGGCAAAGCTGCCGTGGGCAAGGCAAAAAGCTGCCTCGGGCAGGGCGGAGCCCCCACGGGCATGGCAAAGTCACCCGTGAAACACGGAGCTGCCGCCTGCGAAGCGCGGAAGCAGAGCATTCCGCAAAACACAGAGCATTGCTGCCCGTGAAAACGGAATGGAGCCACCCACGAACGGAGCGAGCCGCCTCCGCAGAGGGCTG